>OAMR01000352.1:483366-505112 GCA_900205405.1 Echinochloa crus-galli | reverse complement strand
TTTCAAGTCCATGGGAAGTTAGCCCCTCGATACATTGGACCAAATCAGGTAATAAAGAAAGTTTGAAAGGTAGCTTACCGATTGGAACTACCAGAAGCAATGTCAGACATACACCTGGTATTCCACGTCTCACAATTGATCCCAAAGACAACCTTTGTTACCCGCTACGGACAATTTGAGTTCACAGTAGTGTCCTTTGGACTCACCAACGCACCAGCGTATTTCATGAATCTCATGAACAAGGTATTCATGGAGGAGTTGGATAAGTTTGTCGTAGTCTTCATTGACGACATACTCATCTACTCCAAGAGCACCCAAGAGCATGAACAACATCTACGGGTGGCTCTGGAAGGTTGAAAGCACACAAGCTCTATGCCAAATCCAGCAAGTGTGAATTTTGGCTTGAACAAGTAGATTTTCTGGGTCACATTTTGACCGCAGAAGGAATAGCAGTAGACCCTGGAAAGGTCGAGGCTGTTTCCAATTGGCAGCAACCGACCAACGTAAGTGACATTAGGAGCTTTTTGGGCTTAGCCGGCTACTAACGAAGGTTTATCGAAGGATTCTCCATGATAGCCCGGCCCTTGACGGAGCTGCTCAAAAAGGAGAAGAAATTCACTTGGATAGAGTCTTGTGAGAAGAGCTTCCAAGAGTTGAAGCGAAGACTAACAACTACTCCAGTCCTAACCCTACCGGATTTCCACCGGGATTTCATCATTTATTGTGATGCATCCCGACAGGGATTAGGGTGTGTGCTCATGCAAGACGTGAAAGTAGTGGCATATGCTTCCCGACAGCTTAAGCCCCATGAGCTAAACTATCCAACCCATGACCTGGAGCTTGCAGCCGTAGTGCATGCCCTAAAAATTTGGAGGCATTATTTAATCGGAAATAAGTGTGAAATATACACGGATCACAAGAGCCTGAAGTATATTTTCACCCAACCGGATCTGAACCTAAGACAGAGAAGATGGCTGGAATTGGTTAAGGATTATAATATAGAGATCCATTACCACCCTGGCAAAGCCAATGTTGTAGTAGACGCTTGGAGCCGGAAATCTTATGGGCCCAAGAATGATCACCTACAAGAGGAAATGGCACGGTTAAACGTGCACATCGATTCCCAAGATTCCAGTCAGAAATTGAGTGTTCAACCCACCCTGGAAGATGAGATCAGGAGAGCTCAGAGCTCAGATAAAGACTTAGTGAAGATTCGCCGGCACACCGGAGAAAATATAGCACCGGACTTCCGAGTTGACGACAAGGGAACATTGTGGTACAAGCAGAGGATCTGTGTACCCCGTGATGGAAATTTTAGACAGAAAATCATGGACAAGGCCCATAACACGCCATATTCCATCCACCTGGGATCCACCAATACCTGGACCTAAAGCAGAAATATTGGTGGAATGGAATAAAAGCAGATATTGCCAAGTTTGTCGCTCACTGTGATATCTGTCAGAGAGTTAAAGCCGAGCACCAGAAGCCAGCAGGATTAGTGCAACCTTTGCCCATCCCAGTCTGGAAATGGGACGAGATAGGAATGGACTTTGTGGTGGGACTGCCCAGAACCCAGAAAGGACACGACTCCATATGGGTGATAGTGGACCGACTCACTAAAGTCTCTCACTTTTTACCCGTACGGACCAACTACGGTGGAGAAAAGCTAGCCAAGCTTTATGTGGAGAATATAGTGATGCTACATGGAGTACCTAGCAGAATTGTGTCGGATCGAGGTACTCAATTCACCTCTAGATTATGGAAAAGCCTACATAAAGCTATGGGCACTAAATTAGATTTTAGCTCTGCCTACCACCCCCAGACCGATGATCAGACCGAGAGAGTAAACCAGATCATGGAAGATATGCTGAGAGCATGTGTCCTTACCTACAGTAAAGATTGGGAGTAGAGTTTACCGTATGCCGAGTTTTCGTACAACAACGGCTACCAAGCAAGCCTGGTCATGTCGCCCTTTGAAGCCCTCTACGGAAGAAAGTGCAGAACGCCACTGATGTGGTCAGAAGTTGGAGAGCGTACCCTAGTGGGGCCCGCGCTCATAAAAGAAGCCGAAGAAAAAGTAGCCGAGATCAGAGAGAAGTTGAAAGCTGCCTAGTCCCGGCAGAAAAGCTACGTAGACAAGAGAAGGTGAGAGCTAAGCTTTAACCCCGGAGACTTTGTCTATCTCAAGGTCTCAACCATTTGAGGGACCCGCAGATTTCAAGTCCACGGGAAGCTAGCCCCTCGATACATTGGGCCATATCAGGTACTGAAGAAGGTAGGAAAGGTAGCCTACCGGTTGGAACTGCCAGAAGCAATGTCAGACATATACCCGGCATTCCATGTTTCACAACTGAGGAAATGCTTGAGAGTACCCGAAGTCGAACACGTGCCTGTAGAGACGCTAGATCTATAGCCAGATTTGCGGTACCAGGAAGTGCCAGTCAAGATTTTGGACACCGTCACAAAAAGGACGAGAAGTTCTGAAGTACGGATCTGTAGAGTGCAGTGGAGCAGACATGGAGTAGAAGAAGCTACGTGGGAACGCGAAGATGCCCTGGAGAAGGAGTTTCCCCATCTGTTCAAGAGCCAGTTGAACCTCAAGGACGAGATTCCTTTTAAGTGGGGTAGGTTTGTAACACCCGTAAAAATTACCCTAATTAAATCACGCGCTAAAAATCGTTTTCAAATCTTTTACCGCTGAGCTCCCGGAAATCCAGGCCAAATCTTTCCCCTCCCCGGTTTTCCGCCAACCCAGCTCAAACCCCGTTGTGCCTAACTCTGACTCCACCCCGTCACATCCCGCACCAACCGCTCTCGGAGCATGCAACCGACCGTCGCCGGCGACACCGCCGGAATTTCCTCCTCGGATTCCCCTTTCTCTGCCTTTTCCTCTGTCTTTTTCCTCTCCTTTATTTTTCTTTCTTCCTCTCTTTTATTTTCCTCCTCCTCCCTTCCTCTTCCGGCCGAGCCATCTTTCACCGGCCACGCCACCACCTTCCCGAGCCCACTGACCGCCCCTCCCTCCCTTGGCGCTACGCGCATTACTGCCGCCCCAGAACCCCGTCGACACGCCATTCCCCGGCCTGCCACTGTGTCTGACGCGCGCACATGCTGCGCTGCCGTGCCGCTCGCCGTCGCGGCGACGCTGCCGTGCATCCGCGTGCCCAATGCCACCACTGGTCTCGCACATGTCACGTGACGCCAGGCACCGCCCCATCACGCTGAAAGCCGGCTCGCCCGTCGCCACGTCACCCCCAAACGCCTACCCCGCCCGTGCGTGCCCCTCACTTCGCGTCGGTCCGCCATTACTCTACTCTCCACCGACCGCCTTCTCCGACCCACCGCCTTAAGCCCCCTTTCCGGCCTATAAATTGGACACCGAGCCTCTCCACCACCACCCCTATCTTCCCGGCCATCTAGCTCGCCTCCCCACTCGCTCAACTCTCCCACCGCCGCACCATTGCCACCGCCGCCCGCACACCCTCGTGGGCAGCCGTCCCTAAGCCACCGCAGCCCGAGGTAAGGGCATGGTTGAACTCCCCTCACCGCCCTCTCCCTTTTCCCCCTCTTCCCGCCCACTATCAGCGCCCGAGGCGCCGGATCGGCTGCCGCCGTCGGCCGCCAGCCCTCCTCCCCTGCTTTTCCCCTCCGCTCTGTTCGATGGGGGAAGAGGGCAGTTTTGCCCGGAACCCCCTGCCTCTTTTCTTTTCCACGCGTGGTCCACCGCTCAAATCTCTCTCTCTGTTTGATCCACCCGACGCCCCTGCCCTTTGCCAATATTAGAAATAGGCCCCTAGCCTTAATAAAATAGCCCTTAAACCTCTGTATATTATTATTTTTACATTTAAACTCTGTCAACTTCTAGTATTCGCAGTTAAGCCCCTTTACAACTTCCTAACCACCACAAATACATCCCTAGAACTTTCCGAATGAGCCCCTGGGACTTTCGGTAACTTTTCGAACGAGTCCCTTCCTCCATTAACCGCCGAACGACGCATCATTTTATGCGCCGTTTTAACCCAGAATGACCCCAAATTTCACCACCCACCTTCCCGCTCTATTCCCACCAAATCATACGTCGCACCCCTAAATGAGACCTTCTCTTCCGCACTCTCCTTTTAACCCCTAATTTCCCTTCTGCGAGATCAGCAAATAAGACCCTATTTTGGTTTATTTTATTTATTATGTGTGCTTGTTTGTGAGCCGTAGATCACGGTGAGGAAGAACCCGAAGGAGAGCAGTGCTACGAGCAAGAACCCGAAGGCCAGTGCCCCGAGCAAGAGTTTCTGGAGGGCTTTGAGAATGGCAAGTTCAATCTTACCCTTTGATGCATATTTATCCCAGTTTTATAAATGCAACCCATTGTCCCATTTTATGAAACTTGCATGCTTGTCGCTAATCCATTTTTTGTGTGAGCCGTTCCTTGATTGCTACAAATATTTCTTGATAACCTGGATTAATTTCCAAATATTTTAGTTGGGAGTTAATCATTGCTTTTGCCACTTAGGATGAAGTTCCCTCTTACGAATAAATACTACCCACTGGTTACTCGGTAAAATATTAAGAATTGTGCTTTAGAAAGGAATGGGGTTTTAAATGATAAAAATGATTATTACTAGAGGATGAGCCGGACGGTGTTTCCTATGTGGAGTACCAAGGTGAGCTCGTGCCTGTGTGGCTGAGCATGGTGGGAGAAGTCTGACTTGTCATTAGAAGGATCAGTTGATGTGTCATCTTGCCTAACCCAAATACTAGTACCTCCACTCGACCGTTGTATGTGGCAACAGCTTGGCATAAATCCTACTAGTTGAGTTGGTAGTTATCAGGTGTGCTGGTGAGCAATAGAGGACCATGGAGACGGGTATAAGTTCTTGGTGACTTATACCCTGGGTAGAACCTCAAGGGTAGGTTGCTAACCCCCTGGTTGCTTCTGTGGTGACTTGTCAGTTTAGCTAAGGTGGGTAATGGCCTCGATAGGATCAGCACTGACACTAGGGTGTTCATGTTGTGGTACCCTACTTGTGGTTGTGTATGCCTCTGCAGAGTTGAAACCTATCCGGATAGCCGTGTCCATGGTATTGGACGAGTTACGGCATGGTCACTTCGCAAGTCCTTTAACCTAGTTTGGGTACAGTTATGAGCAGAGTCTCTTGGTGTAAGCTGTTTTGGGAAGTATTGGTAGTGTCTACGACGGACGAGGAGTCCGGTAGCAGTGAGTGGTGTTTTACAATCTACTTTATTTTTAATGCTTTTAATCATTAGATTTGCTTTACAGAACTTTTATAAAATGAACCCTTGCATGTGGCATTTCCACAAATAAACCCATAGCCTATCCTTGATATTTATCCTTGCATGTTTCTGTTGCAACCCTCCGTGGGTATGGTTGGACTTGCTGAGTACGTATGTACTCACCCTTGCTTGTTTTTCAGAAGAGGACCCGGACTTCGTTCCCGAGGACGTTCTACACCCAACCTTGCCTGTGTGTTAGGGCCATCCGCTTGAAGAACCGCATGGCGCAGCTCTCTGATGATGCCATGATTAGTTGTACCATTTGGTTTCTAGTTTTTATCCTCGCGTTAGTGGCGCGTCTGTGCCCACTACCGCGTAGGTTTGTTCGGTAATGGACCATCTATTGTAATAAATGTGACTCAGCCTCCTGGGACTAATGTTTGTATCATATTTAAGTCTACTCATTTGAGGGGACGCTTCAACTCCATTGGGAGCGGGCATCTTGAGGACAAGGTACACATAATGCGGAATCACCATGAATTTGGTGAGGGCTGGACGCCCAAAGATAGCATGGTACGATGTCTCAAAGTCTACCACATCGAATTTCATGTACACGGTTCTGAAGTTGCTTTCTGTCCCAAAGGTGACTGGAAGAGTAACTTCTCCCAGAGGTATAGCTGCGTTGCCGGGTACAATGCCGTAGAATGGACTCTGTGGGCTTCAAGTATTGAGTGATATTAAGGCCCATCTTCGTGAATGTCTTCGTAGAGATGACATTGAGACCACTGCCACCGTCGATGATTACCTTGGTCAGTCTGGCTTGCGCCACGACTAGATCCAAAACTAGTGGGTATCTGCTAGGATTGGCGAAGTTAATCCACTAATCCATTCCAGAGAACATGATAGGGACTTCAGACCACTTGAGGTACTTGGGGATAGCTGGTTCAATCGCCATGATCTCTCAAAGAGTCAGCTTCTTGGCCCACTTCGACTGGCTGAGTGAATCCCCACTGAACAGGACTGCTACGATGTTGTTGACTTGGGGGAAGTCATTGCTCGGGTCCTTGTCGTTTTTGTCATCTTTCTTCTTGTCAGCATCGTTGTTGTCGTTGGGGTCAAGCTTAATGAACTCACACTAGAGATGAACGAATTGAGCCATGGTGTGCTTGCCACCTGGGTGGTAAGGGCAAGGTCCATTCATGACTTCTGCCTCTGAGTGGTTCCTTCGTTGGGGTCGATCGACGGCTGCAACGGTGTTGTCTGGCTTGCACCTCTTGTTGTCGCGCTGGAAATAGTGGTTGTTGGGACGATCGTTGCGACGATCATTATTGTCCATGTTGTTGTTGTTGTCAGAATGATGTCTGTCAAAGCGCTCACATTCACGGTTGTCTTGGTCGGCCCATTCATAAGCTACCCTTCTGAGGGAGGCCACATCATGGGGGCGTCTCCTTCCGAACTCGCGGTGTAGTTCCCTGGTGTAGAGGCCATCTTGAAAGCAGTCGATGACTTCACGATCGGAGGTATCTACGATGGTGGCTCTTTTTTCAAATAACCTTTGAATGTCTTGGCGTAGAGTCTCTCCCTTCTCTTGTTTCCAAGCTGCCAATTCGTATCGGGTTCCGGGCCAAGCCCGGGTTCCCTGGAAGTTGTTCCCAAGAGTCGATGGACCCGGGGCGGAGGCCCTCGATCCATGTGTGTTGCATGGTGCCCAGCATGACCGGGAAGTAGCTAACTTTGATGTCATTGGAGCATCCCACCATCTGGATTGCAATCGAGTAGATTTTCAGCCATTGTTCTGGGTCTTGTTTGCCGGTAAACTTCTCAATACCAGTCGGATTGAACTTGGATGGCTACTCGATGTTCTTGATTGGGTCGGAGAAGGCTGGGAACCCATCGTACTTGTCATGCTGCGGCTCTTTGTAGTAGTAGTCACGCCTATTGCAGTAATCATCGTAGTGATGATCCTGCAGTGGTACGTGGTAACGGTCGCGATACCTCTCGTTTTGGTGAGGGGGACCGTATCTGCGATTGTAGTCTTCACGACGGCATACTTCTGAATTGACACGCCTTTGTGTCACACCCAGGTTTACACAAAAACCCAAATGCCGCCATATGTGTGCCTACGAGGTCCATAGAACCCATACAACTTACAAATATGGAAATCAGAGTACATATGCTCGAATAAAATAGTTTTACATCAGAGTTTAATGGAAATCAATAGATAAACACAGCTGAAGTCTAATTATTAACTCCAAAGTGAAACCACAGTCCACAGGGACACTGACTGGTTGACCATACCTCAGTAGTATGGAAGATCCTTAGGAAACTCAGTAGCTGTCTCATTCACCCCATCTGTTACCCATCTAGGATTTTGTTCAATAATGGCAAGTGTAAGTAATTCATTTACTTAGCAACTATAACACGGTGTATTGTTGGCCGTCATTACAGTACGTTTTCGACCATCAATTCTCGGGAATAAAATAGGTTATACATATCATTCCATGCACTTAGGTTTATTTCTAATAAAGTTACATGAATTTTGGTGTGTATCCATTGTGCAGGTACAATATCAACAAATAAGTGCTACAGGGGTCAGAATTGACCGATTCGGCCGAACATCTCGGTTCGGCCAGATTACCCCTCTTAGCCATGCACGTTACATAAAGCGAAGCACAACTGTGAGGCCGCATTCACGAGATCCACGTCAGTGGTGAACAAGGGATGACAAAAAATGACACATGGATTAATGACACTCAACTTTGGGCCATAAACACCAGAAGTCCACCAAGGAAAGGCAACCCAAGATGTCTAGGAACAAGAGGCGGTGCATGGGTGCATCACTGGGCTGAAAGCTCAGTTTGGCTGAACTCACCCAGTTCGGCCGAACCGCCCCCAATGCACAACTGCCTACAAGGTGAATCCTGAGCATCCAGGTGCAAAGGCGGTGGATCCACTGGTTCGGCCGAACCGACTATAGGACTAGGATCCCTAGGGCCACTCTTGTACCAGACTAAACTACTCGGTAGAGTAGTTTGACCTGCCTACTCCATGAAGCAGTAGGCTATGGCGCAAGGCGGCGTAGTTGACTCGGAGAACTAGTCGTGTACTGTCAGGAGACTCCCCAAAGTAACCTTTTGTAGTACTCCTTGTTGTATACGACTAGGACCATGTAACCGACTTGTAACTCTGCTCCCCGTGTATATAAGGCAAAGTAGGGACCCCTCCAAAACAACTCAACTCACATGCAAGGCAATCAAGCATACAGGACATAGGTGTGGGATATGCATCCCCGGATACCCTCAAGATAGAAGATCGAGCCCTAGTAGAACTACTCGTGTACTTGTACTAGGACTCCCAAATTGGAACCGACTACGAGACTTACCATGTAACATTGCCCCCTGGGATATATAAAGGAGGGCAGGGGTTCCTAGCTCGGGGACTAAGGCGAAAAACCTCCCAACGAGGAGAATACAATATACAAATCCATACAGGACATAGGGTATTACGCTACTCTGGCGGCCCGAACCTGTCTAAATCGTTGTGTGTTGTGTCTTCGCATTAACAATCAAGTTCCAGGTCCGGTGATCCCCACAAATCTACTCCCTGGGATACCCCTAGATGGAGGCAATCACGATAAATCTTCGACACTTTGGCGCCCACCGTGGGGCCGATCGTAGGATCATTGGGTGAGCTTGATAGACCTATCATCAACAAAATCAATGTCGGCTAATCAGCGACTTGCCATGTCGTCGGTCCGTTCAAGCAGAAATCTGAGTCCAAAGTCGAACAGGTTCCGTCGGCCATCACAGCAATCGAGGCCAGTCTGATTAGATCAGAAGATTGCCGAATTCTATTTGAACTGTTTGAAGGATTTTGGTCGCATCCGACTAGTCTGATGCATTACCGCTGCTGGCTCGTTTTAGTAGGAAAAGAAAGGTTGCACCGCCGCTAAAGGATCAAAGAAGAATTAATCTCCTACGTTGCCTCAATATTGAAGTAGTACATGGATATATGTTTTGCTACGTACATCCTAGTAGGCTTACTAGAGAAACAATTTGCATGTTTTGCTTACTTGAACATGCAAGGCTGCACTGCACCTTAGCAGATTACAAGGCCTATCAGGATGACTACGGCTCAATCTGAAACCAGTCGGCAACAACTCCCGTGAGATCAAGACCTAGTCTGGGATACATCTCGATTAGTCGGCTTCATCAACAACGGCTGCATCGACTCGCCGTACGACTACTTTGACTACTCGTCTCGACTATAAACTAGTCGAGATCGGCTATCACGCCATCAACAACTAGTCGAGGCCGATCTCGACTAGTCGACTTCAACAACAACCATCATGGCTCCATCACCGACCACCATGGCTTTGTCGGCAATCGTCCACGAATAAAGCTAAGTCTTATTTAATAATTATTTTCTTCTTAATAATTTTATCAACTTGTTTAAAAACATGCTTTGCCATGAGCCAACTACTCTAAAAGTTCTCGAGGGCCATACTATCGCCGACTATGGAGCATGCCACATTAGCCCATGTATTTGGTAAATCAAGTTACATAGGGCAAGCCCGCTGACTTGGTGCATCGAATTACGTCGGGCTTTCGGAGGCTATTTCTATAGATTCTAGATTCTTCATCAACGGGTTACAAACCTTCGCTTGACCTCTCGCTAATGGGTTACAAACCCTTGTGCCATCATCGCGACCGCAACTACAACGACTATCGCGATGGCTGCAACTACAACGACTATATCAATATCGCCCCTTTGCGTAAAGTGTACAATTTGCCTTAAAAGACGATCATTAAAGACCTTCGACTGGTTTTAACAAAACTACTCAAAGACGTGTTTGCATAAACGCATACTACAAAAACTACTACAAGTAGTACCTCCAGGTTGCATTAGTAGCTATGTCGCGTCTTTACAAGATGGAATCGAACAATATCACTTCAGCGGACAAGAAAGTGCTCTTACCATGAGCCAAAGTACTTAAACAGTAGCAAAGACTACTTTATAAGTAGCATTCAAAAGCCTACTTTATAAGTAGCATTCAAAATGCTACTTTATAAGTCGCATTCAAAAGCCAATTTTACAAGTAGCATTTCAAAGACTACTTTAAATAAGTAGCATTATCAAAAAGACTACTTAAACAGTAGAAAAGACAACTTTAAACAAGTAGCATTATCAAAAAGACTACTTAAACAGTAGCAAAAACTACTTTAAACATGTAGCATTATCAAAAATACTACTTAAACAATAGCAAAGACTACTTTATAAGTAGCATTCAAAAGCCTACTTTACAAGTAGCATTTCAAATACTACTTTATAAGTAGCATTCAAAAGCCTACTTTACAAGTAGTATTTCAAAGACTACTTTATAAGTACCATTCAAAAGCCTACTTTACAAGTAGCATTCGAAAGACTACTTAACAGTAGCAAAGACTACTTTAAACAAGTAGCAATATAAAAAAGACTACTTAAACAGTAGCAAAGATTACTTAAACAGTAGCAAAGACTACTTTATAAGTAGCATTCAAAAGCCTACTTTATAAGTAGCATTTCAAAGACTACTTAAAATGTAGCAAAGACAGTATTACACGTAGCATTCAAAATCCTACTTTATAAGTAGCATTCAAAAGACTACTTAAAAAGTAGCAAAGACTAGTTTACAAGTAGCATTCGAAAGCCTACTTAACAAGTAGCATTCAAAAGTCTACTTAACCAGTAGCATATGAAAGACTACTTAACAAGTAGAATCCAAAAGTCTACTTAACATGTAGCATGTGAAAATCTACTTAACCAGTAGCACAAGACTACTTAACCAGTAGCATAGAACTACTCAACAAGTAGCATTTGAAAGGCTACTTAACAAGTAGCATTCAAACGACTACTTCTGTTACAGAAGACATGCTTAAATGCACTTAGACCATGAGTTGACGTACTAAAAGTACTTTTTGTGTAAAGCGGATAATCCAAACTATTACAAATAGTACTCCAGGCTTGCACTAGCAGTACCAAGTCTTAACAAGACTAAAACTTCTCATGTTTGCTCCAGCAGACTAATCAAACATCATCATGACCACGAGCTGCAGTACTACAAGTACTTAGTGTAACGCACATGACGCAAAAGACTACTTAACCAGTAGTAAAATGTCAAGACTACTTAACAAGTAATGCAATAAGAAGCATCAACTAAATGACTACTTAACAAGTAGCACGCATCCTCATCTACTTAACCAGTAGCAATATTACAAGGAAATTTTTGTCTGCTGCAACAAGGGATTTACATTTGAGTACGCAAGCCAAGACATGAAGATGACTACTTCAACTAGTCGATGCTTACATTTTTTATGATTTGATAACTAATTGAGTACTAGCACCAGTTGGTACTAGGATATTTACACGGAAGCTATTCTAAAGATTATGTTCTTGAACCTCGCACCGAATGTAAACTGTTCGCTTCGAGGCTCAGGGGCTATACCCAAGGGGTACACATTTTTTGTGCCTATGGTTGATCAATTCAAGACAAAGACTTGAAGATTTTTTTCGAGACCCTCGACCTGATTATTGTAATCAACTCGAGGCTCGAGGGCTAAGCATATATGCTTCACCTTTGGTGAGCATATTTATTGATGACATTTATGGAGCTCTCCACAACCTATCAGTAACCACAAGCACTCGGCGAAAGATTAGAAGACTTCGAAAAATGGTTGTTGTTCGGCTATGAAGCGCTCGGGGGCTTGTGGGATATGCATCCCCGGGTACCCTGAAGACAGAAGATCGAGCCCTAGTAGAACTACTCATGTACTTGTACTATGACTCCCAAATTGTAACCGACTAGGAGACTTACCAGGTAACCTTGCCCCCTGGGATATATAAAGGAGGGCAGGGGTTCCTAGCTTGGGGACTAAGGCCAAAAACCTCCCAACGAGGAGAATACAATATACAAATCCATACAGGACATAGGGTATTACGCTACTCTGGCGGCCCGAACCTATCTAAATCCTTGTGTGTTGTGTCTTCGTGTTAGCCATCAAGTTCCAGGTCCGGTGATCCCACAAATCTACTCCCTAGGATATAACGTAATTTGTGGCCCGAACCTGCCTAAATCTTTGTGTCGTGTGTGCACCATCGTTCCTAGAACTTGGCGAGACCCACAAAACTACTCTCTGATATACCCCTAGACAGAAATGCCAGAGATAAATCTTCGACACTTGGTGCCCACCGTGGGGGAGCTCGCCGCAAGCTCACCATCGGGCGCGATGGGATCAAGCTTCAACACCTGTAGCATCAAGGAGGGCGCGACCTTCATCTTTGGCGCCTAGACCTTCATCACCGTAGGCAACGACAAGTTCGCATGCCACCTTGCGGATTGCCCAGGCCCGTACTCGATGACGGCAGTTCCACGAGAGCTGCTCCATGACCTCGAGAATCAACTCTCGTCGACTACTTCGGCCTCGACTCCGACCTCGACTTTGACTACAACCTCGAGATTGGCTTCGACTCTGACATTTACTCCGATTCGGGCTCCTCAAGTCAAGTCTGGGTACAACTCTCTTCCAATCATGGAATGAGCCAGGGAATCCGAGTCGGCTTACCAGCCATCAGAGGTTCACCCCGGTCGATTCCTGTTTGGACTCAACAATTCTGCATCAACAGATGTACACCACAGAGATTCAACAACTGGCAACTCAAGTCTCTAGCTTAACCCTGGAGGAACCTTTTCACTCCGAGCAAGCTTACCAGCCATCACCGAGAGTCAAGACATCTACAACCACTATTGTGCCATGTTTGACACCAAGTTCGAGCTCGAAGAACCACTCGTACGCCTCCCGTCAGGACTAGTCGTTACTAGCACACCAGGAGGACTCGTTGTTCACTGGCCTGGTTCAATTCCACCTGATTCCTGGATGGAAAATGAGTCACGACTTGCCACGATGATCCTAAAAGAACTACCCTACCAGGACGGCAAGACTGCTTCGCTTACTTTCTTAACAGAAAACTCGGGCGACAACTTCTCGGTCACTTAGATCACAACCTTCTCCGGAATTATTGATCCCAACCGACATGTCTTCATGGCCGGTAATGCCGAAGCTGGTAGCCAGTACAACACGGAGCTGGCGGCTGATATCTCTGACGAAGAACTCACCAGTAATGGAGAAACTAAAGATGCAAAAACCACCAGACGCGCAAAAAACGTGCTGGCACTCCTTACGGCCTACAGATAAATCCGCAAGCAGACGGATACCGATGTAGCTTTCACCTGGGAGTATTCCAAGGTATCGATTTCCACGGGGAACGAGAAGTGAACTAATTCTAAACTAAGTTGTCCAAGGGTTATGGAATGGGATGAATGAAGTGGATGACAACAACAAAGAGGGAAGAGAAGCGATGAGAGGGTACAGAGGGTACGAGTCTGATAGAGGCACTTTACTGATTAACTGAGCGGATCAGAGGGTACAGATAGATACTTGCTTTGGGACAATAGAACCTATGACACGCAGAAAGGGATGAGAAGGGGTGTCACCAATCCTACACTCTGGGATCCTGCAGGCTGAGATGAATGTGATGGACTACGTACGCCGTATAGGGCTGTCACTACCTAACGGCTACCACCTCCGTAGACTCGGGGACAAACTAAGTTAACCTCAAGTATAGGCACCACGCTTAGACTAGTCGGTTAATACTTATCTCCTATAGAAAGACAATCACCCAAGCCAAGCAACCAGTATACAATTATACCAATCAACTAATCATTGAACGAAGAACCAGCAAGTAAATAAAAGTAGAACTGACTACTCAATTAATCAGGAAGAGATACAAGACTTACCGGACACGACCCGGATGTTACTCGAAGCAGAGCTGCATAAGTAGAGGTACAGCTGGAAGAGGGGCCGACACTCCGGCTCCTCTCCGGACGCTCACCTCTCCTCTCTCCCTATCTTCGAAGTATGAAAGTGGCAGAGCTTCGCTAAGGAACTCCTCTCTTGTGTTGTGTGATTTTGCAGGTGCTAGAGGCCTCCTTTTATAGCAGGGAAGGGCGGTGGAAGAAGGAGTAGTGGCCACGGGACCGCAGGGGCGGTTCCGGGCCATTCGGGCAAAGATGTCGGGTTCGGCCGAAGGGGGTCAGTTCAGCCGAACTCTCCAGTTCGGCCGAACCACCCATTTGCACTGCCTCGGCCTCCAACGCTCCAGATTTCGTCGCCAGGTCGGTTGTGGGTCGGTTGGGCTTTGGCCGAATCCTAGAAGTTCGGCCGAATGGGTCCGGGTGCCCGTCTGCCCTTGGATCCACCGCCTTTGTGCTGAGGTTGATCCTGATGGTCCACATATGCCCGGGGTCTTGGTAAATCACGTGTGTTTAGGTCATGGCGCGCTCCGAGAATGAGGGTGGTGTTCGGTCGAGTCATGAGACTCGGCCGAACACACAATTTTGGGTGGTTTTACCCCGACATTGGCAACGTGCCTTCTAGAATCACATAAACACCAAAACTTGTGGAAATGATGAGAAATAATCCCTATATCTATGGTGTGTGATTCCATTGTGTTTGTTTTATACTCGGTTGGAGGTCGGAAATCGATCCATAACGACCGCCAACAAGCTCCCCCAAACTTAGATCTTTGCTCGTCCCGAGTAAAGAAATTGAAATATGAGCAAGACTAAGGTAAGGGTTCTTTCATGACATGAATAATCGCATATTGAATATTCCAAACTTTTCTCCATATTTGTGAGTTTGTAGTGGCTATTCCCTGGATCTTGGGCGGTTGATAGTCGGAATGGCTCTTACAACAAGATCCTCTTGCTCATCCTGCATTCGGGGTTTTTCTGATTTTCGCAAATAAATAACCCTTGTCCCTTCATCCCTGATGCTCTCAGCTCTCTGGAGTCACTCCTTTTCACTCACTCTCTTTTGTGTTTTTCTTTGTCTCTCAGGTGGTGGCCTTGTCAAGTCATGTACTTCTGTCGAGTCGAAGATTGCTTCCCGGAGTTTCTCATCGTCGCCCTTGGTCAGATTGCAAGTTAAAGATGAAGAGTTCATGTGGGTCCTCAGCTTTGTGACCCCTTTCTTTTCTCTTCCCTTTTTGGGGATTTTTTTCTTTTCTTTCTCTCTCTTTTTTCATTTGGACTTTCATGGGTCCTTTATTTTCTCTTTTTTCCAGGGTATCACCAAAGCACGAGGACTTCTACTACACTCTGATGATAGTATACTTGCAATAAACCTTGGGCAAACATGATTATCTCTGGGGACATCAAATTCAACAAGACTTTGTACTAGTCATAACAAGTTTCTCAGGAATAAACTCTCAAGCATATATGCATGTTGGAAGTAGTGGACAGGATGAAGGGATAGGGTATAGTTTTATGTTTTCATAATTTTAATTCTCCCGAATGGTGGAGTGAACAAGTAGTTTGTTTTATCGAGACATATCACAATAATCAACAACCTAGATCAGGGGGGGTCCTATCATGTAATATTTCACAGGAAAAAGATACTAGGTTTGAAATAAGCAATAGGCAAGTTAATGGTATAAAAGAAAACTGAGAATGTTTCGTTTATGTGAGGCATGCATTGATCAAAATTTCAAAACATGGCAACACAAGAAAAGTGGTCAGGGGGGATGAGTGCAAACCAGCGTGTAGGTGCACGAGCGGGACGAGCTGGGCTAATTCGGCCGAATTGCCCAATTCGCCCGAACCGACTGGTTCAGCCGAAGTGGCTGTTGGCGGTCGTTACAGCCCAAATCCGACCACCAATACTCAGGAATAAATGAGGTTATATGCAACATTCCATGTACTTAGGTTTTATTTCTAATAAAGTTCCACGAGTTTTGGTGAGTGTCACTTGTGCAGGTACAACTACGACAAATATGTGCTATTGGGGCCGGAAATGACCGAATCGGCCGAACGACTCCGTTCGGCCGGTTACCCCCCTTAGCCATGCAAGTCACCGGGAGCAGTCCACGTCAACCATGACCGAGCAACAACACCACACGCCACGTGGACGACCGCCAACTCATCCCGAAGGACCGACACGTCACCCTGGGTCAGAACAACACGAGTCCAACCATCAGGAGGCAGCCCAGAAGGTCCAGGCAGCAGAGGTGGTGCTGGGGAGGCCGGCCACGAGCCAGGCCCAGTTCGGCCGAACTGGGCCCTTCGGCCGAACCGCCCCTAGCTGGGAACCGACACCAGGGAGCAAATCTTGACCGTGGGAAGCAAGGTCGGCGGATCCTGTGGTTCGGGTGAATTGGGGAGTTCGGCCAAACCGACCTGTTCGGCCGAACCGCCTCCCCTCGCCCAAAATCCCAGGGGGTACCCCCCTGGCTCCCTTGGCCGCTACCCTACCTCAACCGCCTTGGACTCCTATAAATAGAGGGTCACTTCCACTTGTAAACACACACCAAGCCAAGGAGCTCATTTCCACTTTCATTACAGTAGAGTTAGGATAGTTTAGTTGTGTCACACCCCAAAATTTTCGAATTTTGGGATGTGAATTTTTAGCGCAATTAATAGTAGTCGTTGCCTAGTGTAGGAGTGGTTCCTAGACTAGTCGGTGGCCTTAGTTTATTCCCGTCGCAACGGAGGTGGTAGCCGGGAGGTGCTGACAGCCCTTCTGGTCTTCGTAGCCCATCACGTTAGTTCCGGCCCATAGGATCCCCTAGTGGGGAAATAGTGGCACCCCTTCTCATCCCTTTCTGCGTGTCCACCGGTTCCCTTGTCCCGATGCTAAGACAGTAGAGTTATCCCAGATCTCCTAGTGCTGTCTCTGTAGCCGCTGTATCTCTAAGCCAGAGTGACATAGGTAGATAAAGTATCCAGGAATCCTCTATCTCTTCTCGTTGTCCTCCCAGCTATCTATCTCTTCTCTCCCTTACCTGAGTATCCCTTGAGCTGTGTGTCCGGTATATCCACTCCTATCCAATACCGTTATCCCCTGTCTTGTCTAGTCATGTACCCTTTTCTAATAGTCTCGAATATCTGTTCACTAGTAATCTTGCCAAAGCTTCCCTGCAGAAATATAAATTACGATACCTCGGGATACTCCCAGGTGAAGTGCTACAGCGGTGATTCTGTGCGCTTGCAGAATATTCACATATTTTACTAGCCATAAGGAAAACCACTGAAACACTCCTTACCCCAGTACCAGGATTCTAAATTCTGATATTGGATCATAAGAAGTGCCAACAGTGGCTCGGTGCGTGCTCCGTCGTGTCGGATCGCTCCTGTGTTGTCCTGTACTCATGTATCTTTTTCGTTAAACAGGGCAATCTCCGGTTGGCTCAAATGCACCAACCAGAGCAATAATTTTATTCTTTTTGCATTCAACTCTAATTTTATTTATTCATCAAGCTACGATTGGAAACATAATATTTGCGTAGGGAAATATTTTAGAGCACCCTAAACAATATTCTAAAGGGAATAAATGAAATAAACAAACCAGCAACCCAATCTAACGGTGCTCTATCTAAAACGAAACGACCGCAGGACACTATTCTGCAGGTGGGTCGTAAAGGTCCGAGTGTCCTGTGGCTCTGTCAAGCCTCTTGATCTTGGCACACAAGCCCTTGCGGAGGACTTCCATCTTGTCCTTCGTCTCTAGGCGCGCCAGCTCCGCTTCCGCCACTTTCTCCTCCAGGTGGTTTATCCGCTGGCGTGCTTGTGCCAGCTCCACCCGCAGGCTCTCCAGTGTAGGCGGCTTCTCCTCCTCCTCCTCGTCCTCCTCATCGGAGAACTCCATGTTTCCTGGCGGCCCCTTGATGGTTGGAGGCTGCCTGTGATGCTGAACTCTGGGGTTCCACCGCGGGGGAGTGAACTGGGAGGACTCCGTCAGTCCTAGCTCGTCCCAGTTCAGCGGCGGGACCAACACCTTGCCGTACCCCGTGGTGGTGCGCTCGCCCTTGATGCTGAAACGGTGCGGACTATCAGGTGTATAGTCCGGCATCTTCGTGCCCTCCTCCTTGACTGTAGGGAGCACAAAGTCCAGCACCCTTGTGGAGCATGCCAACTTCGGGCGCAGCTGCCCAGTAGTGGGACGCCCTGGTGATGGTGAGCGAGGGGGTTTCTTGATCGCCTTCAGCGGTGCGAAGGCGTTGAACGTCACTGACGAAGAGCGGCGTGGGGAGTTGGACCGCCTCATAGGGCTGCGGGCATGCGCCCTTCCTCGCTGCCCATCGCCTGATAGCTCAATGTCAGCAACACGGAACGCTTGCTCACGTCGGGGAGACTCGCCGATCCGGCTGGCAAAGCTAGATCCCTTGGTTGAAGACATATCTTTGGAGCAGGAGGAGGCCATGGTGGCTGTGTGTATGGGCAAGGAAGCTTGTAGATGGGATGAGAGAGTCGACACAAACCCCCTGGATTTTATCGATGTTTCTCCCGATCGAAAAACGAGATTCCCGACGTTTCCCTCGCGGATTTTGGGATAGGCTCAACTATAGATGAGTCCAGAGGAAAATATCCACACGGAGGACTAGGGGGCCTGATTGAAGGAATTGAAGGATTTGGGCAGGATTTCACGGACAGGTTTCAGAGTTCAATAATCTCGACAACATCTAAATCGTTGAGTGGTGGAGGTTCTGGTTCCAGGAAGATCTTCAACCGTTGCCCGTTAACCTTGAAGGTATTCCCATCCTCACTTTGCAATGTGACGGCCCCATAGATGCAGCATTGATCACTGTGAATGGGCCGTCCCATTTGCTTCTTAGTTTCCCATGACCGAAATGTCTAACACAGGAATTGAAGACGAGGACCTTGTCTCACGGCTTGAACGTTTTGACCTTAATCCTTTTGTCATGCCATATCTTGGTCCATTCTTTGTATAGCTGGGAGCTGTGGTATGCTCGTTCCCTCATTTCATCTAATTCTGTCAGCTCGATTTTCTGTTTGAGGCTGGCTGCTGGAAGGTTCATACCCCACTTCCTAATGGCCTAGTGAGCTCTAAACTACATCTCCATTGATAAGAGGTAGGCCCAGTTGATATGGGGTCATTCCTATGGGTGTTTTATAGGTCGTGCGGTATGCCCAGAGTGCATCTGGTAGTTTATCCTTCCAGTGTTTTCCCATCTCATTTACGGTCTTCTGCAGAATGTTCTTAATCTGCTTGTTTGAAGTTTCTGAAATGCTTGTTGACACTTCTTACGGTCCACTATTAGGATTGCCAATCCCAGTAATGGTGCAAGTAGTGTTCATTGGTATTCTTACGATACAGATATAAATCCGCAAGCGCACGGATACCGATGTAGCATTTCACCCGGGAGTATTCCTATGTATCGTATTTATATTTCCGCAGGGAAGCATTGGATAAAGTGTATTGACTATTGACACGGATGTAACTACTAATTAAAGTACCGGCTAACAAGGCGGGGGTAAAGGATAGGATAGGAGTGATATTCAATTGACACACACAAGGAGAAGTTCAGGATAGAGATAGAAGAGTGGTCTAGCTAGTGGGAGAACAATGAGACAGGAAAGGATTCCTATATACTTCCACTGGCCTTGAGATACCTCTGGCAGGGGTTACAGCTAGAATGAAGAATGGCATCTATGGTTCTCTTCCTAGTTCTATTGTCTTAGCTTCGGGACAAGGGAACCGGTGAACACACAAAAAGGGATGAGAAGGGGTGCCACTATTTCCCAACTGGGGAATCCTACGGACCGGAACTAACGTGATGGGCTACGAAGACCGAAAGGGCTGTCACCACCTCACGGCTACCACCTCCGTTGCGACGGGAATAAACTAAGGCCACCGACTAGTCTAGGAACCACTCCTACACTAGGCAACGACTACTTACTCTGCTAGCAAGAGCAAGCAACCTTGTCAATACTCTTGGTGACAATTCACCTCCAGTATCAAGCAAGATCAAAGAACCAGCCAAGACAAAGACTTAAACAAGACTACAAGCACTAGAACTATAACTGACTATAGTCTAAACAAGATATAGCTACAACTAGGATAAAGTAGAAGCAAGATATAAATGACAAAGGCAAAGTGATAAAGATAACTATATTGATACTCAATGTCTTACAAAAGGAAAAGTAAAAGATACAAGAGCTATTACCAGAGCTTCTGAAGACGACTCCGGAACCTCCGAGGCAAAGCTCGACTCAACTCTAACTCCCAACTAAACTATCCTAACTCTACTAGAACAAGTGGAATGAGAGAGCTATCCAGTCCAGATCTCGCAGACTGCACAACAACTAGTTTTGGGGGCTCGAGTATAAGTACCCCTTCGCCCCTCCTCACTTGGCTGCCGACCACACACACAAAGAACACTCTCTTGAGCCTCTTTACAAATGAGGAGAAGACTTCTATTTATAGGTGGGAGAGGCGGTTGAGGTAGAGCACCGGCCAAGGCACCGAGGGGGGTGCCCCGGCCAGTTCGGGCGAACGGATAAGTTCGGCCGTACTGGTCAGTTCGGCCGAACTGTCCAGATGCACCGCCTTGGTGCTCCACGGCCTGGATTGACTCTGGAGGTCAGTTTTGAGGCGGTTACCCAGTTTGGGCGAACTGGGCCCTTCGGGCGAACTGGGCCCAGTGCCCGGTTGACCTCTGCTGCACCGACTATGTGTTGTGGACGTCCAGGATTGCTTCCCATGGGCTGGGTTTAGTCGGTTTGTGCTTCTTTGCTCCGGATTGATGACGTCAGTGATCCGTGCGGCCTCTGAGTGTGTTTTCCCATGTGGTGGTGTGTCATATATGAATGGGCTAAGGGGGGTGGATCAGCCGATCCAAGTGGTTTGGCCGAAATGGCCACTTTTACCCCCCTTAGTCCATGTTTTAGCCGATCCAAGTGGTTTGGCTGAAATGGCCACTTTTACCCCCCTTAGTCCATGTTTGCTGAATTGTGTACCTGCACACCATACACTCACCAAAACTCGTGGAACATTATTAGAATATAAACCTAAGTACATGGAATGTTGCATAAAACCTCATTTATTCCCGAGTATTGGTGGTCGGATTTGGGCTGTAACGACCGCCAACAAGCTCCCCCAAGATTAGCTCTTTGCTCGTCCTCGAGCAAAGATATAAACTTAGGCTCGGTGGATCAGGAGTTGCTACAATGTCATTTCTTTTGCAGGTAACTTTATAAACAACTAGTCTTCAAAAGAAATGACATTGTAGCAACTCCTGATCCACCGAGCCTAAGTTTATATCTTTGCTCGAGGACGAGCAAAGAGCTAAGCTTGGGGGAGCTTGTTGGCGGTCGTTACAACCCAAATCCGACCACCAATACTCGGGAATAAATGAGGTTTTATGCAACATTCCATGTACTTAGGTTTTATTTCTAATAAAGTTCCACGAGTTTTGGTGAGTGACACTTGTGAAGGTACAACTACGACAAATACGCGCTATTGGGGCCGAAAATGACCGAATCGGACGAACGACTCCGTTCGGCCGGTTACCCCCCTTAGCCGAGCAGACCACCGGGAGTCGTCCACGTCAACAATGACCAAGCGAACACATCACACGACACGTGGGCGACCGCCAACTCATCCCGGACCATGCGACACGTC
>OAMR01000352.1:450289-479838 GCA_900205405.1 Echinochloa crus-galli | reverse complement strand
TAGCTTGAAGCAAGTTACCGGCTCTATTAGATTAGTTGGAAACCAGTCATGCACTGCTCTGTTCCAAAAGGACCAACGAGAAGAGCAAGGATAAACCCGCTTGAGTAGTGGTACTCAACTAAGATAGCTCAAGATAAAAGTTCAAAAAATAATCTAGCCAAAGACTTCCCCGGCAACGGCGCCAGAAATGCTTGTTGACACTTCTTACGGTCCCCTATTAGGATTGCCAATCCCAGTAATGGTGCAAGTAGTGTTCATTGGTATTCTTACGATACAGATATAAATCCGCAAGCGCACGGATACCGATGTAGCATTTCACCCGGGAGTATTCCTAGGTATCGTATTTATATTTCCGCAGAGAAGCATTGGATAAAGAGTATTGACTATTGACACGGATGTAACTACTAATTAAAGTACCGGCTAACAAGACGGGGGTAAAGGATGGGATAGGAGTGATATTCAGTTGACACACACAACGAGAAGTTCAGGATAGAGATAGAAGAGTGGTCTAGCTAGTGGGAGAATAACGAGACAGGAAAGGATTCCTATATACTTCCACTGGCCTTGAGATACCTCTGGCAGGGGTTACTGCTAGCAAGAAGAATGGCATCTATGGTTCTCTTCCTAGTTCTATTGTCTTAGCTTCGGGACAAGGGAACCGGTGAACACACAGAAAGGGATGAGAAGGGGTGCCACTATTTCCCAACTGGGGAATCCTACGGACCGGAACTAACGTGATGGGCTACGAAGACCGAAAGGGCTGTCACCACCTCACGGCTACCACCTCCGTTGCGACGGAAACAAACCAAGGTTACCATCTAGACTAGGTACCACACCTATGCTAGGCAGTAACTACTCACTCTTCTAGAAAGAGCAAGCAATCCTGTCAATACCCCAGTGACAATTCACCGCAACTATTGAGCAGAAACGAGGAACCAGCTAAGACAAAGGACCAAGAGAGAACTTATAGAACCAGACTACAATAGCTTATAACCAAGGCTAGACATTACACAATTACTCGCGAAATAAATGCAGAACAAATAGCTCAAGTAAATGCAGAGGAAATATATTGATTACTCAGAGTCGAACATAAAGAAAAGGAAAAGATACAAGAGCTTTACCAGAACTCCAGAAGACGATTTCGGAATCCTGAGCGAAGCTCGACCCTGACTCTAACTCCCAACTGGACTAGCCTAACTCTACATCTTGAAAGTGGAGAATTGGAGACTTGCTCCCAAGTGGTGTGTGTTACAAGTGAGGAGAACACTTCTATTTATAGGTGGGAGAGGCGGTTGAGGTAGAGCACTGGCCAAGGCACCGAGGGGGGTTCCCCGGCCAGTTCGGGCGAACGGATAGGTTCGGCCGAACTGGTCAGTTCGGCCGAAACGTCCAGATGCACCGCCTTGGTGCTCCACGGCCTGGATTGACTCTGGAGGTCGGTTTTGAGGCGGTTACCCAGTTCGGGCGAACTGGGCCCTTCGGGCGAACTGGGCCCATTGCCCGGTTGACCTCTGCTGCACCGACTATGTGTTGTGGACGTCCAGGATTGCTTCCCATGGGCTGGGTTTAGTCGGTTTGTGCTTCTTTGCTCCGGATTGACGACATCAGTGATCCGTGCGGCCTCTGAGTATGTTTTCCCATGTGGTGGTGTGTCATATATGAATGGGCTAAGGGGGGTGGATCAGCCGATCCAAGTGGTTTGGCCGAAATGGCCACTTTTACCCCCCTTAGTCCATGTTTGCTGAATTGTGTACCTGCACACCATATACTCACCAAAACTCGTGGAACATTATTAGAATATAAACCTAAGTACATGGAATGTTGCATAAAACCTCATTTATTCCCGAGTACGGGTTGTAACGACCGCCAACATTGACCGCTAGTTTGGGGGTGATAGGGTGTAGCTACGTTGTGCTGCACCCCCAAACTTGAGAGATACCTACGGAATGCTGAGTAGATAAAGTGGGAGCCTCCATCACTAATGACTATTCTAGGTACGCCAAAACGGGGGAATATAACCTCATGAAACATCCGTCTCGCGCTCTTAGACGGCCACACAAGGCAAGGCTTCCACCAACTTAGAGACGTAGTCTACCGCCGCTAGGATGAATTTGCAGCCCTCTGAGTTCGGGAAAAGAGCCATGAAGTCAATCCCCCAAACATTAAAGATTTCTACTTGGAGATTGCTGGTTAGTGGCATTGCGTCTCTAGTGTTTATATTCCCGTGTTTCTGGCAACGTGGGCACCTCATGACGAATGCCTTAGCATCTTCGTACATGCTGGGCCAGTAGAAACCACATTGACAGACTTTTGCGTTAGTGCGAAATGCACCATAGTGAACCCCGTATTTGGCTGCATGGCACCTCTCTAGGATTTTATAAGCCTCATGCGCTGGAATACAGTGTCTAAGGAGTCCATCACTACATATCCTGAAGACATACGAGTCGTCCCAAAGGTGGAATCGGCTCTCATAAGCCAGTCTTTTCTAGTTCTCTCCAGGTGGGACATACCCAGTCACCATGTAGTTCACTATGTTGGCATACCATGGGTCGGTAGTGGTGATCTTAAGGAGCGTGTCATCCCGCAAAAAATCATCGATGGGAAGATCGGACGGGACTTGCATTCGAGATAGGTGGTCAGCCACTGAGTTCTCTACTCCTTTCTTATCCCTTATCTCGATGTCAAATTCTTGGAGTAGAAGAATCGAGCGGATGAGTCTCGGTTTTGCATCCTTCTTGGTTAATAGGTACTTCAAAGCAGCGTGGTCTGAATAGACTATGACCTTGGCTCCGACTAGGTAGGACCGGAATTTGTCTATAGCAAGCACAACCGCTAAGAGCTCCTTCTCCGTGGTTGCATACTTGAGCTGGTGGCCTGTAAGCGTTTTGCTAGCATATGAGATAGCATAGTGCTTCTTGTCCTTGGTTTGGCCCAACACAGCTCCTACAGCATAATCGCTTGCATCACACATGATTTCAAATGGTAGATTCCAGTCGGGAGGCTGGATGATGGGAGCGGAAATGAGAGCTTTCTTAACGGTGTGAAAGGCTGCGTAACACTCCTCATCAAAAACGAAGGGAGCTTCCTTGGCTAGAAGATTGGTTAAGGGCCGAGATATCTGGGAAATGTTTTTGATGAATCGTCTATAGAATCCGGCATGGCCAAGGAAACTACGAATCCCCTTAACGTTTGTGGGAGGTGGAAGTTGCTCAATCACTTCTATCTTCGCTCAGTCAACCTCAATTCCACGTTCTGACACCCTATGTCCTAGAACAATCCCTTCTCGTACCATGAAATGGCACTTTTCCCAGTTTAGGACAAGGTGTTTCTCTTGACACCTCTGGAGGACCTTGTCCAGATTTTTTAGGCATTCGGTAAAGGTCTTCCCATAAACCGAGAAATCGTCCATGAACACTTCCATAATCTCCTCAATCATATCAGGGAAGATGGACATCATGCAACGTTGAAAAGAGGCAGGTGCGTTACACATCTAGATGGATTGGAATTTGGTGATATCCAGAGTAACCGTCAAGGAAGCAGAAGAAAGAGTGTTTGGCTAACCGCTCAAGCATCTCTTCTATGAATAGAAGGGGGAAATGGTCTTTCTTGGTGGCTTTATTGAGTTTGCGATAATCGATACACATACGCTAGCCAGTGACGGTGCGCTGAGGGATGAGTTTATTCTTGTCATTATTCAACCATCGTTATTGGGAACCGGGTAGATAATCCCATCGTGAAGGAGTTTGAGGACTTTCTTTTTAACAACTTCCTTCATGGCATTATTCAACCATCGTTGAGGTTCTCGAGACGGTGTTGGCTCAGAATCGATCGGGATACGGTGGGTACAGAGATTTGGGCTTATCCCCTTCAGGTCTTGGAGAGAGTATCCTAAGACCGATCGATTCTTCTCCACGATAGTGATGAGTTGTTGGTTTTCTACTTCGGATAACTTATCACTAATGATCACTGGAGTTTGTTTGTCCTCAAAGAGGAAGGCGTACCTTAGTCCATGGGGAAGAGGTTTGAGCTCGATAGGAGATGGTTTTGGAGTTTCGTTTGTGTCGAGTTTGATCGGTGGATGGGTTTCCTTTTCCTCTGAGAAGAATGGGATATCTTCTTCTGGAATGGGTGGTTCTAGGTCGGTCAATGAGGTGGACATGGCCTCCTCTACGGGATCAGGATCGGGGTCTGCCTCTATTGGAGTGTTCAGGGAATGAGAATAAGAGACAGGGACAAGTTCCTTTCCGACCCTAAGTTCTATTCTCTGGTTCGTTGGTGTTTTCTCCAGAATCTTCATGATTGGCCTACCTATGAAGATGGAATGGGTGGTGCTACTGGGTAGGTCGAAGATGTGGAAATCCATGAACAACTCAGGGTTGTTAATCTTGACGGGTATGTCCCGCAAGATCCCTAAACAATCAAGGATTCTTCCTGAAGTGAACCTGAGTCATTTTGAGACAATGACCAGGGTTCATCAGGGAGTTCGGTTTGTACCAATGATCTAGAGATAATGTTAATTCCGAGGCTCGGGTCGTACCCGATTTCTTGGTCGTAACACAGAATTTCACAGAAAATTCTTCTGATCTTCTTAGGCATTTTGACCACCTTAGATGAGGCTTCGGCCTCTTCTAGCCATTTCTGACTCATCATAGCAGAGAGACATCCCAAGTACTCCCTCTAATGTTCCAGTTCTTCCTTCTCGGGAGGTTGATCCTTATACTCTACACGTTGTTCCAATGGGAAACTTGTTGCACTCCCGATGTCCTCGAATAGATCATCGTCAAAATCATAGGGAGTGGTGTAGAGAGGCTCATAGTAGTCCAGGCTAGAATATGGTTGTGGTTCGAAATGAGCGTAGGGTTTTGATGGAATAGAAGAGTTGATAGATTTGGATTGTGAACATGTAGGCTCTTCAGGTTCAGGCTGCTTCTCTTCTTCATCGGGGAGTTCGTCATAGACTCCAGTGTAGGGAGTGTCGTCCAGAATGCGCTCCAGGACTATCCTCGCTTCACTAGGAGTCAAATGAGAGAACGACCCTCTTGAAGCGGAGTTCAAGAAAGTGATGGCTACGGGACAGAGGCCAAGGCTAAAATGTTGTAAAACAACTGGTTCTTGCAGGCTTAGGTCTGGTCCTGAGGCCAAAATTTGCTTGAAACGAGCCCATGCAGCTCTTAACGATTCTCCCTCTAATTGCTTAAATATAAGAACTTCGATTTGGAGGCTGGCTACCTTGGAAGCTGGGAAGAATTTTAGGCAGAATTTCTCTCTAAGGATTTCCCAGCTCCCCTGCATATTTCCGACAGACAACAAGTACCATTTCTTTGCTCCTCCCGTTAATGAAAACGGGAATAGCTTTCATTTGAGCGTCTCTTGTGTCATGCCTGATGTGGTGAGGCAATAGCAGAGTTGCTCAAACTCTCGTAAATGCGCATAGGGACTCTTAGCATTCGTTCCTAAGAACGTTTGCTCTCGAAGCATGGCTATGAAGCCGGGACGCAGCTCATAGCCGGGTGTGTGGATGGGATGTGATGATGGTGGAGGCTCCAAACAATCGCCCCTTGGAGCCGAATGTTGACGTAAGGTAAGAGTGGAATCCATGTGGTGGACGGTGGGATACACTGACAACTTGGGTTCGGAATCAGAACAGCTATCGTTCCCCGGCAACGAAATCCACAAGCGAACGGATACCGATGTAGCTTTCACCCGGGAGTATTCCAAGGTATCGATTTCCACGGGGAACGAGAAGTGAACTAATTCTAAACTAAGTTCTCCAAGGGTTGTGGAATGGGATGGATGAAGTGGATGACAACAACAAAGAGGGAAGAGAAGTGATGAGAGGGTAGAGAGGGTACAGATAGATACTTGCTTCGGGACAATAGAACCTATGACACGCAGAAAGGGATGAGAAGGGGTGTCACCAATCCCACACTCTGGGATCCTGTAGGCCGAGACGAACGTGATGGACTACGTAGGCCGTATAGGGCTGTCACCACCTAACGGCTACCACCTCTGTAGACTCAGGGACAAACTAAGTTAACCTCAAGTATAGGCACCGCGCCTACACTAGTCGGTTAATACTTATCTCCTTTAGAAAGACAAGCACCCAAGCCAAGCAACCAGTATACACTTATACCAATCAACTATGCATTGAACGAAGAACCAGCAAGTAAATAAAAGTAGAACTGACTGCTCAATTAATCAGGAAGAGATACAAGAGTTACCAGACATGACCCGGATGTTACTCGAAGCAGAGCCGCATCCGTAGAGGTACAGCTGGAAGAGGGGCCGACACTCCGGCTCCTCTCCGAACGCTCACCTCTCCTCTCTCCCTTTCTACTAAGCATGAAAGTGGCAGAGCTTCGCTAAGGAACTCCTCTCTTGTGTTGTGTGCTTTTGCAGGTGGTGGAGGCCTCCTTTTATAGCAGGGAAGGGAGGTGGAAGGAGTAGTGGCCACGGGAACTCAGGGACGGTTCCGGGCCATTCGTGCGAAGATGCAGGGTTCGGCCGAAGGGGGTCAGTTCGGCCGAACTCCCCAGTTCAGCCGAACCACCCATTTGCACCGTCTCGGCCTCCAATGCTCCAGATTTCATCCCCAGGTCAGTTGTGGGTCAGTTGGGCTTCGGCCGAATCCTAGAAGTTCGGTCGAATGGGTCCGGGTGCACGTCTACCCTTGGATCCACCGCCTTTGTGCTGAGGTTGATCCTGATGGTCCACATATGCCCGGGGTCTTGGTAAATCACTTGTGTTTCGGTGCTGGTACGCTCCGGGAATGAGGGTGGTGTTCGGTCGAGTCATGAGACTCGGCCGAACACGCCATTTTGGGTGGTTTTACCCCGACGTTGGCAACCTGCCTCCTGGAATCACATAAACACCAAAACTTGTGGAAATGATTAGAAATAATCCCTATATCTATGGTGTGTGATTTCATTGTGTTTGTTTTATACTCGGTTGGAGGTCGAAAATCGGTCCGTAACGACCGCCAACAAAACGCAAGGCACAAGGAGAGGTGCATAGCTGCAGCTTTACACGCAGATGCGACTCACAATCTAGCGTGGGCCTTTGACATGGTGGGAGATCAACCAGTCTTGCAGGAAGCACCGCTCAACATTACCACAGTGGCAGAGAACATCAAATCCCTACCGAATACCCCTGGCACTAGGCAGGCCATTGCACTACTCCAGACCGCCCAAAAAACTCTTGATCCGAACAACCCTGCACCAAGCGGGAATCTAGTGGAAAGCCACATGGGATCAAGATACCCAGAAGGAAGCAGACGAGTACAAGATGATCCCCCAGCCCCATCCGAACGAGACGATCCCGCTGCACCAGGTGCTCCGCAAGAAGCACCCGTAGAGCAGCAGGAGACCGAGGGCGCAATCAAGATGGCAGCAGAAATCGCGATGAAGGAGCGCACTCGAAAGATCTTCACAACACTATCAGCGCCAACCACGTTGCTTGTTCTGTAATCCAGTCGAGTAGACAACACCGTGTTGATTCCGAACTCCACCGATGCGAAGACTATGACCGCCGTTACAGTCCTCCACCTCGCCAGAATGATCCACCTCGTTACAAGAAGGGGAACCGTGATCATTACAATGATCAACCACACTACAACTAGGGGAACCGCCATCGTTACAACGATCCCCCCGTTACCATGTACCACCACACAACCGTCACTACAACAACCCCAACAACAGATGCGACTACTACTACAAGTAGCCACAAAGGGACAAGTATGATGGATTCCCAGCCTTCTCCCCCCGTATCAAGAACATCCAGTGGCCTTCCAAGTTTAAGCCGACTAGAATTAAGAAGTTTAATGGCAAGCAAGATCCAGAACAATGGATGAGAATCTACTCGATGACAATCCAGATGGCGGGAGGCTCCAATGACATCAAAGTCAGCTACTTCTAGGTCATGCTGGACACCATGCCACTCACATGGCTCGAGGGCCTCCGCCCTGGGTCCGCTGATTCATGGGATGATCTCACCAGGAAATTCACCAACAACTTCCATTGAACCTGGGCCCGGCCCGGAATCCAGTACGAGTTGGCAGCCTGCAAGCAAGGAAAAGGAGAGACCGTGCGTCAGTACATCTAGAGGTTCTTTGACAAAAGAGCCACGATCATAGATATATCTGACCGTGAAATCATCGACTGCTTCCAAGATGGCCTGTACACCAGAGAACTACACCGCGAGTTCAGAAGGAGACGCCCTCAGGATGTTGCCTCCCTTAGAAGGATAGCATATGAGTGGACCGACCAAGATGACCGCGAACGCGAGCGCTTTGAATGGCATCATGACAACAACAACAACAACAACAACAACAAACAACAACAACAATCGGGACAAGAACAATCACTGCGATGACCGTCCCAACAACCGCGACTTCAACAACAACAACAAACAACAACAACAACAATCGGGACAAGAACAATCACTTCCATGACTGTCCCAACAAATGTGACTTCAATCGTGACAGCAAGAAGCGCAAGCCAGATAACATAGTTGGAGTTGTCGATCGTCCCCAACGCAGGAACCGTCCAGTGGCAGAAGTCATGAACGGTCCTTGCTCGTACCATCCTCATGGCAAGCACACGATGGCTCAGTGCTTCCATCTCAGGCAGGAGTTCAACAAGCGCAGTCCTACTCGAGATGACAACGCTGACAAAAAGAAGGATGACAAGGACGACAGAGATCCTGGGAACGGCTTGCCCCAAGTGGAGAATGTTGTAGCAGTCTTGTTCAGCGGAGAATCACTGAACAGTTGAAGCTGGCCAAGAACCTAGCTCTTCAAGAGATCTTGGCAATCGAACCAGCTACCCCAACATACCTGAGGTGGTCAGAAGTCCCCACATGTTCTCCAGAACTAAGCAGTGGACTAACTTTGCCAACCCAGGAAGATATCCACTAGTCTTAGATCCTGTCGTAGCGCAAGCCAGACTGGCCTAAGTACTCATCGACGGTTGCAGCGGGCTCAATGTCATATTTGCGAAGACATTCAAGAAGATAGGACTCGACATCACCAAATACTTGACACCCACAGAGTCACCGTTGTAAGGCATTGTACATGGCAATGCGGTGATAACCCTGGGTCAAGTCACGCTCCCAGTCACCTTCGGGATAGAAGCCAACTTGAGGACCGAGTACATCAAGTTTGAAGTGGCAGACTTTGAGACCTCGAACCATGCAATCCTTGGGCATCTAGCCCTCGCCAAATTGATGGTGATTCCGTACTATGTGTACCTCATCCTCGAGATGCCAGCTTCTAAAGGAGTCGTTTCCCTAAATGGAGACCTAAAGATTACTCACATGTACCTCGTCCTCAAGATGACTTGGAAGCTGTAGAGTACACGGCCACATCGCAAGTCCCAATTCAGATGCTGGAACTACTCGCTTTGGCCAAGAAGTTGAAGGAGGAAGACCTGGAGGTCCCAAGCAAGAAGCCTGCTAGTACCAACTTCGAGCCCTCTGAAGAAGTATAGATTAAGAGTGTTCATCTTCAGGTGGTCGACTCGTCTAAAACTGCTCAAATAGGAACAGACTTAGATTGTAAATAGGAAAGCACGCTCGTCAAGTTCCTCGGTGATGAAAAAATATATTTGCATGGAAACCATCTGATATGCTTGGTGTCCCAAGGGAACTTGTCAAGCACAAACTTGATGTTGATGAGAAAGCAAAACCAAAAAAGCAGTGATTAAGACGCTTTGCTCAAGACTGACACGACGCCATTAAGGCAGAAATCATGAAACTACTCACGTCCAGCTTCATTCAAGAAGTTTTTCATCTCGAGTGGTTGGCTAACCTAGTAATGGTTTGCAAGAAGAATAACAACGAGTGGAGGATGTGTGTTGACTACACCGACCTCAACAAGCACTATCCAAAAGACCCTATGGGCCTTCCACGGATCGACCGTCGAAGATTTACCTCCGGCATATCTGTCTAGGGGTATCTCATAGAGTAGTTTTGTGGGTCTCGTCGAGTTCTAGGAACAATGGTGCACATATGAGACAAAGATTTAGACAGGTTTGGGCTGCAAATTGCGTAATACCCTACATCTTGTATGCTCGATTGCCCTGCGTATGAGTTGAGTTGTTTTGGAGGGGTCCCTGCTCCACCTTATATACACAGGGAGCAGAGTTACAAGTTAGTTACATGATCCTAGTCGTATACAATAAGGAGTACTACAACATGTTACTTTGGGGAGTCTCCTAATAGTACACAACTAGTTCTCCAAGTCAACTACGCCGTCTTGCACCATAGCCGACTGCTTCATAGAGTAGTTGGGTCAAACTACTCAATCTAGTAGTTTAAAACCGTATGTTAGTGGCCCTAGGGATCCTGGTCCCACAAGCCCCGAGCATCTTGCGCTTTTGCTTCAAGTCTGGAATCTATTTTAACATCTTCAAGGCCTCGTCTTCTTGATGATTCGAGTAGTTGGAGTAAAGCTCAAGACACTCTATTCTTCATTTTGTGTAGTTTCCATTGGAGTGCATCTTTGATGCACCCAATGGATGTGGCCCTCGAGTCGAAGGTTCAAAGTAGTCTGCTATCTTCATACTGAGTGGTTCAATGGTGTGCACCGACTAGGTGCACCCATTGGGAGAGTAGTTTTGTTAAAATTAGTCGAAGGTCTTTAGTTGGATTAAGCCATAAATTTCAGAAAAAATTGAATCCCCGAATATTCACTAGTAGCCCCCGATCTTTAAAACAAATATCTTTGATTTAAATATCAAGGAAATCTTCAACAAATTTTCGCATATCTTGGAATCTACCGAGAACCTCGACGTCAATAGTTAGTTAGGAATGTTATCCTGAAATAGCCGCCCCTGATAGCGGAATCTGATGTGCCATGAATTTTACTATGCCGCACAGTAACCCTAACTGCTTATTATAAATATCTAATAAAAAATTCATCTTCTTCATCCTTGCGCTCTCATTCCTTCGAGCTTGAGCACTTTAGCCCCCAAGCCTTCGCCTAGCACCCTTGCTTGCCTCCAACCCCCGAGCCTCTGCACTTAGTGAATGCGAGAGAAATCCAAGGTCTTGACGTGCTCAGCCACAATGGGGCAGAAGATGGGCGCCGTGAAGAATAAGAATGAAGAGGCAAGTGCGGCGAAGCCCCCAGAGAGGAAGACCACGAGGAAAAGGACCTCCATCGTAGATCCAAATGTCAAGCCTTAATCCAAGACTCATCCTTCCCTAAGCGCTGCGTGGAAGTGGTGCACAACCTCAACCAATGATCTGGAATCTGTTGTGACTCAAGGATAGCTTCCGGATACCTTGCAATGGAAATCATGCAAAGATCAGCCATTTCCCACTGAAGACACCCACAAAATTCATCTTTTTATCTCTTTCTGCTAGCGTGGAGTGGGTCTTCCTGTTTCCCCCTTCTTTCGTTCGCTTCTTGACTTCTATAGCCTTCAATTACATCATCTTAATCCCAATGGGATTCTTCACACTGTTGTCTTTGTACACGCATGTGAAGCATTCCTTGGCGTCGAGCCCAATCATGCTCTCTTCTGAACCTTATACCATATCAAGCCACAATCCACCCTACAACGAACAAAAGTAGTTGGTGGAGCAGGCATCCAGTTCCGCCAGAGAATGAAAGATCAATGGTTTGAAATGTCCATCAAGGATTCTTGTGGAGACTGTAAGTCCGAGTGGTTCGTTATTGGTAAGTAAAAAAATGACTACTTGTGTAGTATATTCAATTCTTCGTAATGCCTTGGTTAATCCTTGCAATTTTGTGCTCTTCAGCAGGTAACCATGGACAAAGTTTTCTAACCAAAGATGGGTAGTACCCAAGGGATTTATCCAAGTGGAACACCAAACCAACTGCTGGGGAGGCTGAAGAAGTACCCGCTTTGCTAAAGCGGGTTAAATCTTTTGAAGAATCAAGGACTATCTGGAGTCGGGATCGCCTTTAGCTATTTAAAGCGAAGGGTGCAACCACTCCAGAAGTGAAATACACTCAGTTATGAGTACATCGGCAACTCATATCCTTCTAGGATGTTGTCGGAGGAGATATCTGATGAGACAGTGCTAATGCGCTTGTCTCATTCCTTCACTGGAGTTACGAAAAAGCCAATAATCATTGGAGAATGCTCAAAGGCCAATCCACCCGGCCCAGTAAGTAGTCATAGATAAGATTTATCCTTTATTTTCTTTGATTTTGCATAATCTAGAGTTGTGGATGCCAACAACCATCTGCTGGTGGAGATGATGATGAGGTTGGTGGAATTGCGCAACAAATCTTGGAAGAGCTGGAACATAGTTCACCGATGAACTCTGAAGAGGTTGAAGCGAATCCAGAAGCAGCAACTGATGATATTACTGATTCTGAAGCGGAAATTGGAGATAATGCTGACCGAGTAGAAGAACCCAAAGGTAAATTTACCGTACCTATTTCAAGTAGTCTTGATTGTTGTGATGCTATAACGCTCTTGTGCAAAACTTTGTTGTAACCAGAATCTTCAGTTGAGTCGCCGGTAGTGCCCATTGGATCAAAACGGAAGAGAGCCACTTGGAAGGAAATAGAAACGACAACAGTCTTAGGACTCGTCTTCAGCTGTGGTCATGAGCCCACTATAATCATGTCCAGGAAGGTCTCAGCACCTCAGGGCTCATCCACAACTAGTGCCATGGACAGCGGAACCACTGGAAGCACAACAAGCTCGGTGGCGGGTGCCTTGAAACTAAAAATTCTCATTCAAGCCCAAACCTAAGTTGTTGATGAAGTAAGTAAAACTAGTCCTTCCCAGGATCATTTCCTGTCTTTTGATTGGAACTAATCTTGCCACTCTGAATATGACAAATCACCAACAGAAACATTAATCAGAGCTATTCAATCTTTGGATGCCGAGAAGGAATCTGTCAGTAGAAAAGCGGTCTTTGGAGACGGAGAAGCAATCCACTGCTGCCATGGAGGAAGAGCAGGCAAGGGAGCCCATCACTGATGCAGAAGAAGCTAGGGCTGAAGTGGAGTCATCCGCTGCTATGGAGGTGGATATGGAGAAAGACGCTGGAACAACAAATGATCTGGATCTAAACCATCCGCTTGAAGATGTTCCAGTAGATCTACCACAACTTACGCACGATGTGTCACCTCCATCCGCTGCTAAAGAAGAAGAAGAAGTCATCTAAGTTGAGGAGACAGTTAAAGAGGTATGTGCAATTGCAGAGTATGTTAGCACTTGTAGACCAGTTTGTATTCCTTGGCCCTTATTTGTAAATGCCATGATGTTGGATCTACGGAAGCCACAAACTGGTGGATCAGAAGAAGAGAAGTCGCATGACACACAAATCCATGAACCTACTCCTCCGCCATGAACAGAGGAAGCAAGAACTGTAAGTAGCCTGATTCATTTTGTATGACAATAATAACACATCAACTCTTATGCTTGTTGTAACACTATACTGATTATCCTTTAGGTTAATGTTGTAGAAGAAAATCAAGGTTCCAAGGCCGCCCAGCTGAAGAAGCATCTCAAAGCCGCCATGGTAATCACCCTGACTTTTGTAGTTCCATAAATGACATAATACTTTATTCAAAGCTGACCATTGTAGTATAGGCCCTTGCTAATGAAGTGAATGAAATCAATAATGCTGGTCTTCAAGATCGAGTGAAAGAACTGGAAGATGATCTGAAGGCTGCCTTTGAAGCCCGCAAAACCACTCAAGTGAAGCATCAGCAGATGAATGATAATCTCCACAAGCAAATTGAAGGTCTAGGCAATGAAAGGTCTCGACTAGACACCCGAAACCGCTCCTTGAGGGACCAAGTGATGAGTAAGTACTCTTATCTGATGATAGAGTAGTTATGACATTGTTGTATATTGTGATGAATTGACACCTTTGCTTGTGTACAGAGATGAAAAAACATATTGTTGACGAAAAGAGTACCGCCACCTCTTGGTATAATGCCCTCCAACGGATGTTGGAAGAATGCGATAACCTAGATAAGCTGGCGACAAAAAATGCGGAAGATTGGGCTCAAGAGCATCAAATCCGCATAGATCTGGTGAAAGCCATGAGTTGAGCCTTGAAAAACCAACAAGCCAAGTAGGAGGAACTGGAAAGTCTGCAAGCGGAGAACAAAACACTCAAAGACACCATGCTTCCAATCCTGGAGATGGTAACTCCTGAACATGCGGATACAACCAACCAGTTTACTAGTTTCTGCAAGGATACTATGAAGGACTGCATTAACAAAGTAATTGCCATGGTGAAGGCTCATAATCCAATGGCCATACTTGAAGTAGTTGAGCTGCCAAAAGAAGTATCATTTGACTAGTATGAAGCTCTAGTCGTAGAGACCGAGCCCATAGCGGAGAAATTTATCGACTCCTTAGAGGAGTAGTGTAATGACACAATTCAAACAAGACGTGTTATATAACTATTGGTTAAGTAGTAGTAATTTATCTGGTTGATTGAATATTTGAATACTTTAGCTTGTTGCATGAGTATGTTTTTGAATTGTCTGCTTCTGCAAACATTTCAAAAGTTGGCTTTTAAAGTCATATTTGACTATTTTAGCCTAAAGTACTATGAGTAGTAGTATAGAGTACGCATTTACACAAAGAGGTAGTATTGATGTACTCCTAAACACGTTTGGGGTAAAACTCTTTTGAGTTCCTATAGTGTTAACATTGGAGAGACTGTTGTAACCTCATAGTCGGGTACATACAACTAGAAATCCTCAGGCTCTCTAAAGAAAGTAGAACATCAAAGGAGAGGAGACAAGCACCTACAACCAAGTATGAGTTGGGGTAGCTCAACCAAGACTTCTAAGGCTTAGCGCCACATTCATAAAAGTAGTCTTGGATCCTTTGTGTAAAATACTGACTACCCCGGGATTGTGTCGCGACTAGTGTTTGTTGACAAGCAAGCTTACACAGGGCCTTTCTAATGTAGGTTCTTCTAATGGCGATAAATAAAAACACATTGCAACTTTTAGTTGGCAAGGGGAGATCATCTTTATTGATCATTGATTCACAAAGTTTACATCAAAGAATTTACATAATACCAGGTTATGGGTAAAATTTCCGTAGATATGTTCCATACATTTGGCAAGTCTTCACCTTCTTTAGTCTCGAGGCGATATGTTCCAGTCCCAATAACTTGCTTGACAATCAATGGACCTTCCCAGCGTGACATAAGCATATGTAAGCCATCACTTTTCTAGATGCTCCGAAGTACCAAGTCTTCTATGACGAAGGAACGAGGTTGGACAGAGCGCTAATGGTAGCGCCGCAGGCCTTGGAGATAACGCGTGTTCTGAATAAGAGCTGCAACTCGTGCCTCCTCAATGCCATAAACATCTTGAAATCTCTCTTGCTGGGCTAGTTGCTCATCGTAGTTTTCTAGTTGAGGAGCCTCCCAAAGAAGATCAGCATCTAGGATTGCTTCAGAACCGTAGACTAGGAAGTATGGCGACTGCCCGGTTGCACGACTAGGATGTGTGCGAAGCCCCCAGAGTACTGCGGGTAGATCCTTGGCCCACTTGCCCCCGTATTTCTTCAAATGGTCGTAGAGTCTGGGCTTTAACCCTTGGAGTAGCAAGCCATTGGCTTTCTCAACTTGTCCATTGGCACGTGGATGAGCCACTAAAGCATAGTGGATGGAGATGTTATACTTGTTGTATGCAGGATAGATCACACCCCTCTCTCATCCCTTTCTATGTGTGGTAGGTTCTGCTATCCCGAAGCAAGTATCTAGTTGTACCTTCTGACCCACTCAGTTAATCAATATAGTGCGTCTACCAGGCTCGTGCCCTCTCTACCCTCTTATCGCTTTCTCTTCCCTCATTGTTGTTGTCATCCCCTTCATCCACTCCATCCATTACCCTTGGACAACTTAGTTTAGAATTAGTTCACTTCTCATTCTCCGTGGAAATCGATACCTTAGAATACTCCCGGGTGAAAGCTACATCGGTATCCGTCCGCTTACGGGTTTATCTGTAGGCCGTAAGGAGTGCCAACAATTTTACAACAATATCGTCGACATAAGCCTCTACATTGGTTCTCATTCTCCGTGGAAATCGATACCTTGGAATACTCCCGGGTGAAAGCTACATTGGTACCCGTCCGCTTACGGGTTTATCTATAGGCTGTAAGGAGTGCCAACAATTTTACAACGATATCGTCGACATAAGCCTCTATGGTTCGCCCGATATGGTACCCGAAAACATGGAGCATGCACCGCTGGTACGTGGCCCCAACGTTCCAGAGTCCAAAGGGGATCATGACATAGCAAAATATGTCGATGGTGGTGATAAAAGAAGTCACGAGATGGTCGGACTCTTTCATCTTTATTTGGTGGTAACCGGAATATGCATCAAGGAAACATAAAAGTTTGCATCCCGCAGTTGAATATACTATTTGATCGATACGTGGCAAAAGAAAAGGAACTTTGGGACATGCTTTATTTAAACTAGTATAATCTACACACATCCTCCACTTCTCATTCTTTTTCTTAACTAATACAAGATTAGCTAGCCAGTCGGGATGGAATACCTCCTTGATGAATCCGGCTGACAAGAGCTTGTGCACCTCCTCGCTGATCGCCCGGTGCTTCTGCTCGTCAAAGCATCGTAGGCATTGCTTCACCGGCTTGGAGTGGTGCAGGATGTCAAGGGAGTGCTCGGCGAGGGGCTCCACGTGAAGATGTCAACATTGGCACAGAGAAAGTCGACAAGCACCGCTTCCTATTTGCTGTCGAGGGTGGAGCTGACCCTAAACGTCTTGCCCTCGGGGCCAGTGGGGTCGAGGGGTACCACCTTGGTGTGTTCGGCAGGCTCGAAGCTACCCGCGTGCTTGTGGGTGGAGTCGACGGCTTCGTTTGCCATCTTCTCTAGATCCGCGACAAGGACCTCATCATCCGCGAGTGCTTCGGTGTGCTCAATGCACTCTACGTCGTATTCGTAGGCATGCTCGAACAATGGCCCCACCGTGATGACGCCCTTGGGCCCCGACATCTTCATCTTGAGGTAGGTGTAGTTCGGGATCGCCATGAACTTGGCGTAGCACGGGCGCCCAAGGATGGCGTGATATGCTCCCCAAAACCCCACCACCTCGAAGATGAGGATCTCCTTGCGGAAGTTGTCTGGCGTGCCGAAGCAGACAGGCAGGTCGATCTGCCGGAGCGGGTGGACTCGCTTCCCCGGTGCAACGCCATGGAATGGTGACTTGCTGGGGCGTAGCTTGTCCCAGCCGATCCCCATAAGCTCCAAGGTGGAGTACATGATGTTGAGGCTGTTGCCTCCATCTATGGGCACCTTGGAGAAGCGTCTGTTGCTGATGATGGGGTCGACGATGAACGAGTACTACCCCGGGTTCGGGATGTGATGAGGGTGATCTTCACGGTTGAAGGAGGTGGTCACCTCCGATCAGTCGAGGTAGGTTAGCGCCTACCTGTGAACGGAGAAGACTTCTCAACGTTCACACTTGCATTGTCGGGGCATCATGTTCGTCATTGCCCCCCCCGAAGATAAAGAACATGTTCTCCACATCGGGAAAGCCATCCTTGCCCCCTTCACCTACGTCTTTCTTTGCGTTGTCGTCCTTCGAGGCGACGCGCTTGTAGTACGTTTTGAGCATCTCGCACTACTCGAGGGTATGAGTGACCACACCCTGGTGGTAATGGCATGACTTCTTGAGCATGTCATTGAACACACCTCCCCCTCGAGGAGGGCCTCGAGGGCCCTTGTGAGTAGCATCAACCGCGAGGGTCTCGTCGGGGTCCTTGTCACGCCCTTGACCACGTGGTGCTTTCTTGCCCTTCTTGTGCTTCTTCGCGGAGCCCTTGGGTTTTCTGCCCTCCGCGGGCGCTTCCTCCGCACGCTTCCCCTTCTTGCTGTTGAAGATGGCCCCAACTGCCTCCTGTCTAGAGGCGAAGCTGGTGGCGACATCGAACAGCTTGTTCACGCTGGTGAGAGGGCTTCGTCCCAGCTTGTGCACCAGATCCCGACATGTCGTGTCTTCCAGGAAGGCATGGATGACCTTGGAGTCGTTGACGCTCGGGAGCTCGGTGCAGCGCTTAGAGAAGCGGCAGATGAAACCCCGCAGGGACTCGTCAGGTGTCTGCCGACACCCTCACATATCCCAAGAGTTTCTAGGGCGCACATACGTGCCCTGGAAGTTGCCCACGAAGGTCTTCACCAGGTCGTTCTAGTCATGGATCTGGTTCGCGGGCAAGTGCTCGAGCCATGTCCGCGCGGAATCCGCAAGGTGACGTGGCAAGTTGCGGATGATCTTGGCATCATCGGTCACGCCACCCAGCAGACATGCCGGGTGATAGTCGTTGAGCCAAACTCTGGGGTCCGTCTGCCCCGAGTACTTGGTGATGGTCACGGGCTATCGGAAGCGCGGGGAGTGGGAGCTGCATGGATTTCCCGACTGAACACGCGGGTTCATGGGGGGTCCGGCGTCGGGTTCCTATCCTCCTGGCTATCATAGCGGCCTCCATGTCGAGGGTGGTAGCCTTGAGTCATCGCTATGTCCTGTCTCTTCTTGTTAAGGACGTTGTGGGCATCGCCATCGTCGCCGTCGTGTGTGTCTAGAATCCGCTCCTTCACGGTCTTCTTCTGGACACGCTCTTGAACCGAGGGCACCTTGCCTTTGCTCGTCTGTTGAGCTGGTGCCACTTTAACCGCAGGTGGGGTTCGGACCGACTCCTCCGAGTCGTGCATGCTCCCACCAGCCTTCGTGCTGGTCTAATGCACATGTGGGACGCGGAGCTCTCGGCCTTCTACACGGTAGCCTGCTCGATGAGGAGCTGCGCCTCGCGGCGCAGGTTGCGGCCCTCAGGGGTCGAAGGTTCGGGCATGGCCCGAATCAGAGTCGCCGCAGTGATGAGCTTCTGGCTTGCCCTTGCCAATGGCAGCGGATCCTCCACGTCGCCACCAGCCTCGATGCGTGCCCGAGTGACACGTCCCGTCTCTCTGGCGCGCGCACCATGCTCAAGGGGTCCTGCCTCGAGCGTAGCTCACGGACGACGCTATGGGGGTCCCGCCTCGAGCGTGGCTCGCAGACGCTGCACCTGTTGGCGCTCTTCATCGAGCTTAGCCTCCAGCTCTTGGACCTGGGCCAACTGTGCCCGCGCGAGCGCAGCGTTGTTCGGCAGTGTCGCCGCCTACGAGTTTGTCATGCGGTCGATGCGACCCACTGCGCCGCCTGCCCCGTCGCCCTCATCTTCGGGCCCCATCAGCCCGACGACGAAGCACTCCCGCGCGGGGTCGTTATCCCCCTCGCTGGAGTCGTCGGAGTAGGTGAGGCAGTAGTCCGCCGTAGCCTGAAACGACATAAAAGCCTCACGGTTGCGGAGCCCGGAGTAGTCCCACTCTGGGGCCTGCTGACCATGCACGTTTATCTCACTATCAGAGTCGGGAGAGTGATCGTCGGGTGAGGTAGCGATGAGGTTGAGGATCGAGATCAAGTGATGTCCCGGTAGATCCTCATACGCACCCATGTCCGTGCTGACCGACGAAGAGTAGGTCATGGTGGTGGGTGAAGTCACAACGGCTTGGCCGTGCTCTCCCCGGGGGACATGTTGTCGAGCTTGTTGGTGAAGGCGCCGTGTCACACCCGGATTTACACAGAAACCCGAATGCTACTATATGTGTGCCCAGGAAGTCCACAGGACACATATAGTTAACAAATATAATAAACAGAGTACACATGCTCGAATAAAAGGGTTTTACATCAGAGTTTGACTCAAATAACTAAATAAAACAGCGGAAGTCTCTTTATTAACTCTCTCTAAACGAAGAAGTTCCTTTGAACTTTTACGCGACTGGTGGGTAAAGGGCGAAACCTCTACAGAGTGTATAATCTATCATGATAGCCTTGCTCAGGGTCACGAGTGGCCTGGATCCTTTTTGATTAGAAGATGATGCTTATTACTGTTTAATGTTCACCTCTACACTATTAATTGGGTTTGCAACTGGGGTTCACTTAATTGTAGTAGCTCAGTCGATGTTAAAATGAATCGACTAAAATTGCCAATGCAGTTCAGCCGTGTCAAGCCTTTCTTTTAAGCCTTCATTATCCGTGTTGTATTTGCTAAGTAAGACATTTACTTACACTTGCTATTCAACAAAATCCCGGATGGGTAACAGATGGATTAGATGGTACTGCTGCTGTTGAATTTCCTGAAGATCTGCCATTCTACTAGCTGTGCTCAACCAGTCGGTGTCCCAGTGGGTTATGGTTATCGGCTTCGTCTTCGTCTTTGTTAGAGAGAGTTAATAAAGAACTTTTTCCTCGGCGAACTTGGCCCTCCTTACTCTTTTTCCTCAGCGGCCCAGCCCTTTCCTTTTCCTCCTTCGCCACTTTTGGCCGCTGCCGGCCTGCTCGCCCCACCCTGCGCCCCGTTTTCGGCCCGGCCCAGCGCCTCTGCTCCCTTTTGCGTTCCCGTTCCCGCGGTAGCCGCCCTCCCTTCCTCGGCCCAGTCCGGGCCCAGCGGCCGGCCTGCAGCCTGCCCGCAGCGTCCCGCGGCCCGCAGCGCCCCCTTCTCCACGCCGACTGCACAGGGGGAACGGGAAACGGCCGGAAAGGGAGGCAGGCGCACGGGCCGGGCCGAAACGGGGCGCAGGAGCTGGGGCGAGCAGGCCGGCAGCGGGCCAAAAGGTGGCGAAGGAGGAAAAGGAAAAGAGGCTGGCCGCTGAGGAAAAAAAGAGTAGGAGGGCCAAGTTCAGCCGAGGAAAATAGTTAAGGGAGGAAAAGTGGACTCGGGCCGCAGAAACTTTTCTAGAGCTCCAAACTAAGCGATTCAAATTCGAATTTAAACAGAATTTAAATTCAATTGAACACACACAAACAAAACACTATGCAGCCGGCATGAATGCAACAAAAATGTTTCTAACCTTATATTAAATTTTATTTCATAAATAATTTATTTTCCTTAGATAAATATGAGCATAAAATTAAATAAAAACAATTTATATTACTAAATTTTTAAAATAGGCATTTTTAGGGTGTTACAAACCTACCCCCCTTAAGATGAATCTCGCCCTCGAGATTCGGATGTGGATGGGAATAACTGTGGATATTCAGCTCTGAGGTCTTCTTCTCTTTCCCAAGTCGCTTCATCCACTGAATGGCGGCTCCACTGGACCTTGCACATCCGGATCACTTTATTTCTGGTGACTCTTTCTGACTCCTCCAAAATTTGACAGGATGCTCAGTATAGGTAAGATCTTCCTCCACATTCAGCTCATCAATGGAATCTGTTCCTCAGGTACTCGCAAGCACTTTTTCAACTGAGACACATGGAACACATCATGTACTCCCGCTAACTTCTCTGGTAGCTCTAACTGATATGCCACCTCACCTTTCCGACCAAGTACCTTGAACGGTCCAATGTATCGAGGTGCTAACTTGCCCTTGACGTTGAACCTCTTCACGCCTCTCATGGGTGACACCTTGAGATACACGAAGTCTCCAACTTCGAAGCTGAGATCCTCCGTCGGTTATCTGCATAGCTCTTCTGTCTGGATTGTGCCACTTTAGATTCTGTCTGATTATCTGCACTTGTCGCTCTGCCTCTCTTAGTATCTCAGGTCCAAATACCTGACTTTCTCCCGTCTGATTCCAGAATAGGGGTTCCTACACTTTCTGCCATACAAAGCCTCGAATGGTGCCATCTGCAAACTTTCTGATAGCTGTTGTTGTACGAGAATTCCGCGTACGTAAACTCTTGTCCCAACTGGCACCATATTGTAGGACACATGCTCTCAGCTATCTCCAATATCTGATTTGTCCGTTCGGTCTGCCCATCTGTCTGCGGATGGTAAGCTGAACTGAACTGTAGTTTAGTGTCCATAGACTCATGCAATTGTCGCCAAAAGTGTGATGTGAACTGGGTACCTCGATCTGACACTATTCTTTTCGGTACCCCATGCAAACACACAATCCTCCCATATACAACTCCGCTAGTCTGCTCCTGAGTAGGTGGTCTTTACTGGTAGGAAATGCGCCACCTTGGTCAGACGATCCACGATTCACCCAGATTGATCAAATCCCCTCTGAGTGCGAGGTAAGCCAGTGATGAAATCCATACCGACTTCTTCCCACTTCCATTCAGGTACTTAGGGGCTGGAGCAAACCTGCTGGCCTCTGATGTTCAGCCTTGACTCTCTGACATGTAGGGAGGTAAAGTGGACTCGGGCCGCAGAATCTTTTCTAGAGCTCCAAACGCAGCGATTCAAATTCGAATTTAAACAGAATTTAAATTCCAATTGAACCACACACAAACGAAACACAATGCAGACAGCATGAATGCAACAAAAATGTTTCTAACCTTACATTTTAATTTTATTCTGTCAGAAATAATTTATTTTCCTTAGATAAATATGAGCATTAAATTAAATAAAAGCAAATTTAATTACTAAATTTTAAAATAGGCATTTTTAGGGTGTTACAAACCTACCCCGCATGACAGTTGGTATCCCCCGAAATCTTTTTCCGATGTGGATGGGAATAACTGTGGATATTCAGCTTTGAGGTCTTCTTCTCTTTCCCAAGTCGCTTCATCCACTGAATGGCGGCTCCACTGGACCTTGCACATCCGGATCACTTTATTTCTGGTGACTCTTTCTGACTCCTCCAAAATCTTGGCAGGGTGCTCAGCGTAGGTGATATCTTCCTCCACATTCAGCTCATCAATCGGAATCTGTTCCTCAGGTACTCGCAAGCACTTTTTCAACTGAGACACATGGAACACAGCATGTACTCCTGCTAACTTCTCTGGTAGCTCTAATTGATATGCCACCTCACCTTTTCGACCAAGTACCTTGAACGGTCCAATGTATCGAGGTGCTAGCTTGCCCTTGACGTTGAACCTCTTCACGCCTCTCATGGGTGACACCTTGAGATACACAAAGTCTCCAACTTCAAAGCTGAGATCCCTCCTCCTGTTATCTGCACAACTCTTCTGTCTGGATTGTGCCACTTTCAGATTCTGTCTGATTATCTGTACTTGTCGCTCTGCCTCTCTTAGTACCTCAGGTCCAAATACCTGGCTCTCTCCCGTCTGATTCCAGAATAGTGGTGTCCTACACTTTCTGCCATACAGTGCCTCGAATGGTGCCATCTGCAAACTCTTCTGATAGCTGTTGTTGTATGAGAATTCTGCGTACGGTAAACTCCTGTCCCAACTGGCACCATATTGTAGAGCACATGCTCTCAACATATCCTCCAATATCTGATTTGTCCGTTCTGTCTGCCCATCTGCCTGTGGATGGTAAGCTGAACTGAACTGTAGCTTAGTGTCCATAGACTCATGCAGTTGTCGCCAAAAGTGTGATGTGAACTAGGTACCTCGATCTGACACTATTCTTTTCGGTACCCCATGCAAACACACAATCCTCTCCATATACAACTCCGCTAGTCTGGCTCCCGTGTAGGTGATCTTTACTAGAAGGAAATGCGCCACCTTGGTCAGATGATCCACGATTACCCAGATTGAGTCAAATCCCCTATTGTTTTCTCTTGCAGGTAAGCCAGTGATGAAATCCATACCGACTTCTTCCTACTTCCATTCAGGTACCTTCAGGGGTTGGAGCAAACCTGCTGGCCTCTGATGTTCAGCCTTGACTCTCTGACACGTATCACACAGGGCTACGTATGTGGCCACATCTCTCTTCAATCCGTACCACCAAAACCTCTCTTTGATATCTTGGTACATCTTGGTACTACCCGGGTGTATAGAATACGCCGATTCATGGGCTTCCCTGAGAATTGCATCCCTGATCTGCACTATATCTGGTACACAGATCCTCTTCTCATACCACAATGTCCCTTGGTCATCCACTCGAAAACCAGGGGCTTTTCCTAATGCCACCAGTTCCATGATCTCCTTGATCTTCTCATCTGCGAGCTGTCCTTTTTGGATCTCTTGTTCCAAGGTCAGTTCTACTGCCATCTCGGTGATGCTGGTCACAAATCCTAGACTCATCCTTTCAAACTCTGAACTAAGTTCCTCCGGTAAGCAATGCCCCGTGATCTTATTCACGTAACTCCTTCTACTCAGAGCATCTGCCACCAGGTTGGCCTTCCCTGGATGATAATGAATCTCCAGGTCGTAGTCCTTGATCAACTCTAACCAACGACGTTGCCTCATATTCAGATCCGACTGTGTGAACACATACTTGAGACTCTTGTGGTCAGTGTAAATATCACACTTATGACCAATCAAGTAATGCCTCCAAATCTTCAAAGCATGCACCACAGCTGCTAACTCCAGATCGTGTGTCGGGTAATTCTGCTCATGTTTCCTCAACTGCCTCGATGCATAAGCTACTACTCTGCCCTCCTGCATAAGCACACATCCCAAGCCTTGACGAGATGCATCACAGTAGATAGAGAAACTCTTGGTTATATCCGGCAACAAAAATATTTAACCTTATATTTAATTTTTATTTTCTCAGAAATAATTTATTTTCCTTAGATAAATATGAGCATAAAATTAAATAAAAACAATTTAATTACTAAATTTTTAAAATAGGCATTTTTAGGGTGTTACAGCTTCTCTCAGGATCGTGTCCCTGATCTGTGCTATGTCTGGCACACATATCCTCTTCTCGTACCATAAGGTTCCTTGGTCATCCACTCGAAATCCAGGGGCTTTTCCTAATGCCACCAGTTCCACGATCTCCTTGATCTTCTCATCTGTGAGCTGTCCTTTTCGGATCTCTTGTTCCAAGGTCGGTTCTACTGCCAACTCGGTGACGCTGGTCACAATTCCCAGACTCATCCTCTCAAACTCTAAACTGAGTTCCTCGGGTAGACAATGCCCCGTGATCTTATTCACATAGCTCCTTCTACTCAGAGCATCTGCCACCAAGTTGGCCTTCCCTGGATGATAATGTATCTCCAGATCGTAGTCCTTGATCAGTTCTAACCAACGACGTTGTCTCATATTCAGATCTGACTGTGTGAATACATACTTGAGACTCTTGTGGTCAGTGTAAATATCACACTTATGACCAATCAAGTAATGCCTCCAAATTTTCAAAGCATGTATTACAGCTGCTAACTCCAGATCGTGTGTCGGGTAATTCTGCTCATGTTTCCTCAGCTGTCTCGATGCATAAGCTACTACTCTGCCTTCCTGCATGAGTACACACCCCCGTCCTAGACGAGATGCATCGCAGTAGATAGAGAAGCTCTTGGTTATATCCGGCAACACTAGCACAGGTGCCGTTGTCAATCTCTTCTTCAATTCTTCAAAGCTGACTTGACATTCTTCAGTCCAGACAAACTTGGCATTTTTCTCCAATAACGCCGTCAGGGGTTTAGCAATCTTGGAGAATCCTTCAATAAACCTCCGATAGTATCCAGCCATTCCAAGGAAACTTCTGATTTCACTCACATCCTTAGGCGGATTCCAACTCAACACATCACTAACCTTCTTCGGATCAACTGCCACTCCACCATTGGACAGTACGTGTCCCAAGAATGCTACTTCCTTCAACCAAAACTCACACTTGCTCAGCTTGGCATACAACTGATGCTCACGAAGTCTCTGCATCACCAACCTCAGATGTTCTTCATGCTCTTCCTCATTCTTGGAGAAAACCAGAATATCGTCGATGAACACCACTACGAATTTGTCAAGATAGTCCATGAACACACTGTTCATCAAATACATGAAGTATGCCGGTGCATTTGTCAACCCAAAAGACATGACTGTGAACTCATATAGACCATATCGGGTTGTGAAGGCTGTTTTGGGGATGTCAGTCACTCGTATCCTCATCTGATGGTAACCGGATCGGAGATCGATCTTAGAGAACACACATGCTCCTTTCAACTGGTCGAAGAGATCATCAATCCTTGGCAGCGGGTACTTGTTTTTGATGGTCACTTCATTCAAAGCTCGATAATCCACACATAATCTCTAGGTCCCATCTTTCTTATCCACAAACAAAACTGGTGCTCCCCAAGGGGAAGAACTAGGACGAATATCCCCTTTTGCTAACAACGCCATTAATTCCTCCTTAAGTTTCTCTAGTTCTTTTACTCCCATTCTATATGGCCTCTTAGCTATAGGTGCAGTACCAGGCTTAAGATCAATAACAAATTCAACTTCGCGGTCTGGGGGCATACCTGGTAACTCATCTGGAAACACATCTGGGAAATCGCACACCACTCTGATGTCTTCTAGTGCTACACCCTCGGCTGGGTAGATCTGATTGTGCCCCAAGAGACTAGCTGCTTGATACTCCACTTTCTCACCAGTCTTTGCTGTCAGCTGCACTGTTCTTTTGGAACATTGAATTACCCCATCATATCTGGCTAACCAGCTCATACCCAGAATCAAGTCACACCCAAGGGTTTCTAGGACTATCGGGTTCACCACAAAGTCTACCCCCCTTATTGTGATGGTGATACAGGGGCAACGTAAAGTGGCACGCTGTTCTCCCCCAGGTGAACTAACTACCATGGGGTTCCCCATAGGTTGCAAGATCATCATGTTCTTTTTCACGAAAGCAGCAGATATGAAAGCATGCGAAGCTCCAGTATCAAACAAAACAGTTGCGAGAGACGAGTTGACAGGGAACGTACCCACAACGACATCCGTTGCTCCTTCTGCGGTTTCCGCACCCATGTGGTTGACCTTGCCTCTCGCTGGGTTCTGCTGCTGATTCCCATTCTGGTTCTGCGGTTGCCCAACCCTCTGATTGTTGTTCTGACCAACGGCGTTCTGAGCCTTGCGAGGACAAGCGCTGGCATAGTGTCCCAGCTCACCACAACCAAAACACCTCGGAGCCGTAGGTGCAGTGTTGGCCGGGTTGGGGCGTTGGACAGGACCATTCTGTGGCTGGTTCTGAAGACGCTGCTGAGGTAGTGCTGAGGGGTACTGGGGACGTGGCTGGTACTGGGGACGTTGCTGATACTGGTTGCGGTTCATCAAACCGGACTGTCCCTGGAAACGCTGTGGAGTCACCATCTGCTAGTTTCCTTGCTGAGGTTTGAAGCGGGGGCGAACATTGCTTCCTGACGGTGGGCCTTGAAGCTTCATCTTCTTTTCCTCCATCTCACGGCGCTTGTGCTCCAGCAGTAGTGCGCTATCCACCAGTTCTTGAAAAGTGGCGAACTTGGAACACAGGAGCTGGTACTGGAGTGTATCATGCAGGCCATGTCGGAATTGGGTCTGCTTCTTCTTATCAGTATTCACGTCCTCTGGAGCATAACGGGCCAACTCAATGAACTTGTCACGATAAGCGGTGACACTCATACCTTCCTGCTTCAAGGCCAGGAACTCCTTCTTCTTCAAGGTCATCAGCGCTTCCGGTACGTGGTGAGAACGGAAACTGTCGCGGAACTCCTGCCAAGTGATCTAATCATGATTGGGGTGAGCATATTGGTACGCATCCCACCAATCCAAAGCCGCTCCCTGGTGCTGTCCACTTCCATATAACACCTTCTCCCTATCATTGCACTGTGCGATGTCCAGCTGCCTTTCCACTGCCTTGAGCCAGTCCTCTGCTAGCATTGGGTCACTAGACTTGTTGAAGATGGAGGGCGTCCCTTCATAAACTCGCCCCTTTTATCTCTGGGCTGCACGTGGTGCTGTTGAAGCGGGTTCTGCTGATTCTGCTGCATCAGTGCTATGGTTTGCGCCATCTGCTATGTCAGCTGGAGTTGCATCTGCATCATCTGCTCCATGGTGAGTGGCGGCGGTGGAGGTGGTGGGTTCTGATTCTGGTTGCTTCCACTGCCACCGGGGTTGCCTCTGGTGTTAACCATCTACCATTTCTGATTGAGGAAGAAGTTGCAAAGCTAAAGGTGAATCGTGATGAGAAGGAGAGCTTTCCAAGATTGGATCCATTGAAGATTGTTCTGCAGTTAACAAAGAATGAGTGCCGATGAAAAAGAAGTTAAGAGGATAAAGTGGTGGAATTTTACGACTATTTATTCACTAATATTCCTTAAACCTTAGTCCTATATCCAGATGGAGATAGACTCACGTCTATGACCATCACAATCATTACAAAAATCCAAATCAAACATAAGCATAATAACAGCAAAATCAAGCACCCAGAGACATGATTCACACAAGACTCGTCAGCACTGGTTTTGAAAGAAAGGTAACTAAATGATCCGAAACAAAATTATGGTGGTCTCCTAATGATTTATCAACCGTTCTAACTAGGCTGTGTTCCTACAGTCAGCACGGCTCTGATACCAATCTGTCACACCCGAATTTACACAAAAACCCGAATGCTACTATATGTGTGCCCAGGAAGTCCACAGAACACATATAGTTAACAAATATGATAAACAGAGTACATATGCTCGAAATATAATGGTTTTACATCAGAGTTGACGAAGACGAAGATGAAGCCGATAACCATAACCCACTGGGACACCGACTGGTTGAGCACAGCTAGTAGAATGGCAGATCTTCAGGAAATTCAACAGCAGCAGTACCATCTAATCCATCTGTTACCCATCCGGGATTTTGTTGAATAGCAAGTGTAAGTAAATGTCTTACTGAAGGCGCTTGTGGCTGACAACCATGAGACGAGAAGATTCGCGAAGGATCGACTCGTGGACACGCGAGGCACCATCAACGATGGCGACGCCCGCAACGTCGGCTCATGTAGCAACACGAGGGGGTCAATGGCGTCCAAGCGCAGTAATGAAACATCAACAAAATAAATAGCGCAACGTGTGGAGCCCCCGCCATACGGTGGCTCCCAACACGGGACTGTGCCTCACGGGGACATAGCCGACAGTTACTCCGTCCTCGGTGGATCAAACCATACTCTCACCCATGCTTCCCATAACGCCGTCAAACCGTCGGTAACTACTGTCAAGCTAGAGCCATACATGTTACTTGTCCAAGACCAGAGCCATTATAGTCCAGCGGTGGCGACAGGCTCCTGGGTTGCCGCTTTAAGAACCAGTCCTTACGGAGAGACACTAGGGCCAAGCACGAAGCGTACGCCCTAGCTCCCTGATCCATGTTGCTAAAAAGCAAGTTTTACCATTAACATTGAAGTGAACCATTAAGTCAAAATTTATAGTTGAGCAAAGGTGACAGTAGCTGCGCCTAGCAAAGTTCTACCCAAATGCAATAACCCAAGGTAATCAAGGTATAGGATAAACAAAGCTAGGAATAACCTTAATAGGAACAATTTAGACACATGCATATGCAGTAAATAATGTAAGGTTGTGTTTAGGTAGCAAGGATTGTCCGTGCTGTACTTGCCTCAAATCCAATGTATTCACTTAATCTTCGGGTCTTGATCTTCAAACTTGACAGCACTTGAATTGTATTCCTTCGCTCGATGACGTTTCTCTACTCGCGGCAATCATCGGCACAATCATACAAGCAAACAATATACACTAAGAACAGTACACCAATCAAAGGAAAAGCTTTAAAAGAACGCACTAGAGGATAGGGCTTGGTTCGATGGTCACGTGAGCGCAAGAATCGCTGAAAACGGAGTTACGGTTGAAAAGATACGACTATCGGAAGATTTAAATTATTAAATGAACCAATTTTATGCTAGATTATTTTTGAGTAAATCA
>OAMR01000352.1:434240-449600 GCA_900205405.1 Echinochloa crus-galli | reverse complement strand
TGCTGCGGTGGGCTGGCTGCTGGGCCGGTCTGGCTGGCGGGGCTGGGCCGCGAGGTGGGCCGAGTGAGCTGGCGCGGGAGCAGGAGGGAAGGCAGGCCGGCACGGGGGCGGGCAGGCCGAAGGTGGGCCGAAAGCGGGAGCTGGGTTGCTGCGGGAGCGGGATGGGCCGGACTGGGCCGTGGGGGGGGAAGAGAAGGGAGAGAAATGAGCTGGGCCGCTGCAGGGAGAAGAGAAGGAGGAGCAAAATCGGCCGGGGGAAAAAGTCCAGGGAGGAAAATCAAACTCAGGCTGCTACAACTTTTCTAGAGCTCCAAACACAACGATTCAAATTCGAATTTAAACAGAATTTAAATTCCAATTGAACCGCATGCAAACGAAACACAATGCAGACAGCATGAATGCAACAAAAATGTTTCTAACCTTACATTTTAATTTTATTCTCTCAGAAATAATTTATTTTCCTTAGATAAATATGAGCATTAAATTAAATAAAAGCAAATTTAATTACTAAATTTTAAAATAGGCATTTTTAGGGTGTTACACGCCGCCTCCCCCGTCGCGGCTGCAGGCTGCGACTCGTTAGCTCTAACCCGCTCATGGGAGCATGCAGGAGCCGCTCTGTGCTGCTCTGCACGCGTTCGTCACGCGCGCTGGCCCGAACGCCTCCTGCGTCGGGGTGATGATGGGGATGGCGCCAAAGCCTCCACCGTTGCGTTCCTCGAAAGGAGCCGCATGAGGTAGCCATTGCTGGTCACCTCGAACTCTAAGCTCCCAAACCGGATCTAGTATCCGTCCTGAAATGGGTCTGGGACCCCCATAGGGAATCGATTGTTGTGCCTCGTGCGGATCACCATCGAGAGAGATAGTGGATGAAGAGAACGATCACAACACTCCCCTACCTAGCGCGCCACTGTCGATGTTCGGATCGATCACCCGACACTAACTAGAATGAATGTGTTGTGTCCAATCTCTCGATGGTTGGTGCAAAGGCTAACACAATGACAAGGGGTTTATTCTGGTTCCGGCCATGGGGCCGTACGTCCAGCAAGTGGTGTGCACGCACTGTATTACTTTGCACCGGGGTACATGTAGTAGGGGTTTACAAGCAAGGCGGGAGAGGCCTCCAAGTCCCAAGCGTCTAGGATGATTGAGGTGAATGCTAATATCAGGGGATGCGGATGTGTGGTGTCGGTGAATGCGTTGCGTCTAATCGTCTAGGTTGTGTGTTCTGTGCATCATTGTCTCGGTGTTGGCCTATGGCCGGGAGTCTACCTCCTCCTTTTATAGTTCAAGGAGGGGTAGACGTACACATGTTACACTATTGAAGCTATTGTTATTGGGTACTGGAGAGCATGGCGTTGGGTGTGGCTGTCGTCCTTGTGGATCCTTCTGACCGGTACGAATCGGTGAGCGTCTGCCAGCTCCAGTGGGCGGTGTGATGGTTTCTGTAGAAAGTACGTGTCCCTGTGCTTGTCTCGGAGTGTCTGCGAGGGGTCGTGCTGACTGGTGTCCATGCCCAATCATCGCCCGTACATCCATTTGAGGGTTCTCACATGCCTTATCGAGGGCTTCGTCATGGGGTTAGTATCAGGGTTGGGAGCACAGGAGCGTCGGAGTTGGCAGCATAGGGCTGCATAGGGCCTCGCAGGCCGGCACAGTGACAGGAGTTGGTCGTACAATGACCGGAGTTGGCCGCACAAGGCCTCGTAGTCATACAGAGCGTCGGGGATGGCCGCACAGTGAACGGGGTTGGCGGACGTGATTCAGGTCATGTCATCTGTGCGGGATGGCTCGCGATCTGCCTTTTGACTTTGGCGTCCCGTGGTAGCCTTGGGCATTGAATGCGCCTGTCAGCAGAGCAAACGGGCGCGCGCATGGGGGGTCGAGGGGTATCCTCAAGCGAGGTGGAGTCTCTGGAGTAGAGAGCCGCGCGGGGTTCGACCGCGGAGGCCTTGATCGAGGCGGAGTTTCACCGTTCGCTTGAGGGTGGTTAGCACCCTCGATCAAGGCGGAGTTTCACCGTTCGCTTGAGGGTGGTTGGCACCCTCGACCGAGGCGGAGATGGAGCATGCGCATCAGGACCCTTTTGGGGGGTCTCGAATGGGCCATTGGCCTATGATGGGCCGTGGGCTTTTGTGTGCTTAGACCTTTTTTGGTTCTGGGGGATTTGGTTCTGGTTGGTTTGCGTTTTTCAAGGGTGATTATCCCTTTGGTTAGGGGACCCCTTATGGCCGTCCCCAACAAATATACGCTTTGTAATTGATATATGTTGTGATATTCACTAATGATGTCACTTTATGCATGAAAATTGATCCTGGGTATGCATAAAGGGTGCGTTCGGTTTGTCCTTAAAACCGGGCACGATACATGCCCCCCTGAGCCTGTACTGGAAAACTGCATGGGTGCATACATGCTAATCTTTCATGCACTCCTACCAACTGCATGGCGTTTCATGCTTTAAATCTTCATGGTTGTTCATTGGACAAATCTAGTTATTGCTAAAATTTTCAACTCATTTAGTTTAGCATTACTTCTTTGCCCATATCAATCTTTTGATGCATAGGTCTTAAACTACTTGTAATCTTGTAATTAATTAAGATATGCCCGACTGAACAGATATTGTTGTTGTATATATGAGTTGTATTTTCTGCAACAATATTACTTCATGGTCTAAGTTCATATGATAAATTATTGAGGTACATGTTATTGAAGACGAGCCCGAAGCTTTCTACATTTTCAACAGAATGTCGGTTTCATTCTCATACACTGAGGAGAGCGATGACGAAGACGAAGAGGTTCTTCAAGCCTCTCAGGTGATGGGCCTTCACTTAAGTAATTGATGTAAATGACAGATTTGCATAGATACATTGTTCCTTAACCCCTTTTGTAAAATGCATGATAGATCCGGAAGCTTGCGGAGAGGCTTCGGCGTGCTCTCAGGTAGAACTACAAGTGGAGCAAATAAGCTCGAAGTTTGCATCATCTGGTTCAGGGATGGATGCAGCACGCACCTCATCAAGTACAAAAGCATCAACACTGACCCATTCCACGTCAGGCCTACACCAATTTGTCAAATCCTCGCAGCGGTCTTCAACATTCATATTTTCCACTCCTATGATAACCGAGTCCACATTGGGATCATCAACATTATTTTCAGTCTCCTCTCCTTCAGGCATGGCAAACAGGTTCCTAGGCTTCAATCTGATGACACTGCACCAATTAGTTTTCTTTGCACTTGGCACATAACACACTTGCTCAGCTTGTTATTCCAGTATGTATGGTTCATCTGTATAGAGAAACTGAGTGGTATCAATATCGATGCTGTCTCTTATACACATCTAGATGTGTATAAGAGACAGCATCGATATTGATACCACTCAGTTTCTCTATACAGATGAACCATACATACTGGAATAACAAGCTGAGCAAGTGTGTTATGTGCCAAGTGCAAAGAAAACTAATTGGGGCAGTGTCATCCGGTTAAAACCTAGGAACCTGTTTGCCATGCCTGAAGGAGAGGAGACTGAAAATAATGTTGATGATCCCAATGTCTGTCTCTTATACACATCTAGATGTGTATAAGAGACAGCATCGATATTGATACCACTCAGTTTCTCTATACAGATGAACCATACATACTGGAATAACAAGCTGAGCAAGTGTGTTATGTGCCAAGTGCAAAGAAAACTAATTGGGGCAGTGTCATCCGGTTAAAACCTAGGAACCTGTTTGCCATGCCTGAAGGAGAGGAGACTGAAAATAATGTTGATGATCCCAATGTCTGTCTCTTATACACATCTAGATGTGTATAAGAGACAGCATCGATATTGATACCACTCAGTTTCTCTATACAGATGAACCATACATACTGGAATAACAAGCTGAGCAAGTGTGTTATGTGCCAAGTGCAAAGAAAACTAATTGGGGCAGTGTCATCCGGTTAAAACCTAGGAACCTGTTTGCCATGCCTGAAGGAGAGGAGACTGAAAATAATGTTGATGATCCCAATGTCTGTCTCTTATACACATCTAGATGTGTATAAGAGACAGACATTGGGATCATCAACATTATTTTCAGTCTCCTCTCCTTCAGGCATGGCAAACAGGTTCCTAGGCTTCAATCTGATGACACTGCACCAATTAGTTTTCTTTGCACTTGGCACATAACACACTTGCTCAGCTTGTGTCGCCAAGATGTATGGTTCATCTGTATAGAGAAACTGAGTGGTATCAATATCGATGATGCCATATTGGTCTTTAATGTACCCTCTTGATTAGTTCCGAGTTGGTGCTGGAACATCATACCAATCACATTCGAAGAACATGCCTTTCTTTGCATTATGAAACTCAAGCATTATGGTTCTTTTAAACACTCCATGCCATCGACGCCCTCGACCACAATGCCACTGTTTTGTCTGGTTAGGTTTTTCTCACCTTGACTACTCTGGAAGAAAAAACCATTTATGGAGCACCCGTTAGACAGCTGAAATCGACGATCTGGACCATGAGCTAGAGAGTATAGCATCTCATGTACTTTCCCCTCATCATGAAGTTTGCTGATCTGGACTCAAAATACATATATGGAACATACATGTTACAATTGACGTATATTAAGATTAAATATATCATGAATTAAAATAAAAAGATAGGACTCACTGTATGCTCAAACCATGATACAAGTTTTTCCTTGTGCCTTCTTTCAACATTCCGCGGATTGGCATTACTCAATTCTGACTTATGCTTCCTGCAATGAAAAGGATAATTAAAATGGATCTTATTATATAAGTTTACTAACAATAATCATATTGCACATGTAGCTTACTCTATCCTTGGAATGCACTCATCATAGTTGGTTAATATGTATTGCCTCATCTTCTGAAACTCAGAAGGAGATGTAGTTTCGAATTGTGAAGTTCTCCTTTTACTATAATCCATCCTCCCAAAAACACTTACACCAGAAGGTGGTTCATTAACAACGCTATTTTCTTGATGCTCTTGGCGATTCAGCTTTGTACTAAAATCTTCAAAGAAACAAGAACAAAATATAAGGCACTCCTCTGAGATATATCCCTCTGCTATTGAACCTTCTGGACAAGAATTTTTCGTCACATAGCCTTTGAGGGTACGCAGGTACCTCTCAACTGGATACATCCATCTATAGGAAATAGGGCTTCAGAGTTTAGCCTCCTCAGCAATATGAACTGGTAAGTGCATCATAACATCAAAAAATGTTGGAGGGAAAATCATCTCCAGGCGACAAAGTGACTGCAATTGATTTCTCATGTTTTTCCACATCCCCTTCCTGAAGTTCCTTTGAACATACTGTGTTAAAAAACATGCTGAGCTCAATGATTGCGATCACTATGTCTTCTGGCAATATGCGGCGTGCCACCAATGGTAAAAGCTTTTGTAATATAACATGGTAGTCATGACTTTTAAGTCCAGTAACCTTGCATCCATCTACATCAACACATCTCTTGATATGGGCGGCATACCATCTGGCATCTTAACATCTTGTAGAATTTGCACAAAATTTCCTTCTGATTGTTACCTAAGGTGTACAAAGCTGGTGGCAAAGTGTATTTGCCTTTTTCTTTGAATGGATGTTGATCAAGCCTTGCCTTCTCACTGTCCTTAGATTTACCTGTTAAATCAAGCAAAGTCCCTAGCAAGCTCTCACAGATATTTTTCTCAATATGCATCACATCTAGATTATGGCGTATAAGCAATGATTTCTAGTAAGGAATCTCAAAATACACACTCTTCTTCCTCAATTCTGCCATCTAACATCTTCATCACGCCGCTTTCTCTTCCCCGTAGTAGTTTTCCCAAAAGTGACTTGCTCAAAACTCTCATATTGCTGCAGTACTTCTTCTCCACTCAGTGGTACTAGAGCCTCCCTCGTTTCATCCAGGTTATTGAAACTAACCCTATTGGTTCACCATCTGTGATCTGAAGACAACCACCGGCGATGCCCCATATAGCAATACTTTCTACCATGTTTTAACCACAAGTAGTCGGTATCCTTGTGACAATAAGGACAAGCAAACTTGCCTTTTGTGCTCCGACCAGATAACATAGCATATGCAGGAAAGTCATTTATTGTCCAAAGTAGAATTGCGCGTAGATTAAAATTTATCTTCACCTTCACATCCCAAGTCACAAGTCGTTTAACCCAGAGATCATGAAGCTCGTCGATAACAGGTTGCAAATAGACATCAATGTTGACTCTAGGATATTTAGGCCCTAGCATTGACATCATCCAATAAGATTGTTTCAAGCACAACCAATGTGGCAAGTTATAACCAATGTTTCAAGCACAACCATTGACATCATCCAATAAGATTGTTTCACCGGCCATGTCGTGTAAGTCACATTCAACATCCCAAAAGGATTGAAGCCATCTGATGCAAGTCCCAGCCTAACAGTACGTGGATCATATGCAAAGTGATCCTTATACTTTTCATCTACATGCTTCCATGCTATTGAGTTTGCTAGGTGCCGCACATTACCATCTTCCACCAATTCATCCTTGTACCAGCGCATATATGTCGATGTGGCCTCGTTAGTATTTTACGAGGTAAGAGCTTCTTTTTCTTTACTGTACCACTGCCACCACCCTCGATGTTCCCCTCTAAATCTACATTTTTCCACCTTAGCTCCCACATGTAGGACATGTGTTCATCTTCTCGTACTTCCCACAAAATAACACACAATCATTGACACATGCATGAATCTTTTGCGAGTCTAGACCAAGTTCTCGAACAATCTTTTGAACTTTATCCAAGCTGTCTGGGACACAATGTCCTTTGGGGAGCAAAAGACAGAATAATTGAAGTATCTGCTCCATGGCATTGTTGGTAATACTGAACATGCACTTAATCTGAAATAGCCTCACAACAAAAGATACTTTAGTAGCCTCCTTGCATCCGGGGTATAATTCTTTCCGCGCTTCTTCCATTAATTTGAAAAAAAATCTTTGCTGAATCATTTGGCTCCTTAGTACCTGTAAGTTGTCCATTGACAGCACCACTAATCAGTGATGAAAGCAGGTTATTGACATTGCCACCATTAGGAGCTTCTCCTTCACTAAAATCCTCATCATCATGCACAGACACAGGTTCAGGTTCAGGATGAGCATGATGACGTTTCAATCTAGCAAATTCCGGATAAAAACCCTTTGTCAAACAAGTGTTTTTCTACCTCACTCTTGGTTCTGAACGCCATGCAATGATACCTCGTACATGGACAGGCTGCAGTCTCTCCTGGATATCGGCCCTCAAACGCATTTTCCATGAACTTTTTATATCCAGCTTCCCACCTATCATCTGACTTAGGTAATAATATCCAACTCTGATCCTCGGCATCCATTTGAATGTACCAAATTTAAACAAATTAAATGTTTCTGAAACTAGGGAAAACGTCCTAAATTAGAAATTATGTTACTTGCCACACAATATATGTTAATTTAAACTAATTTGAATATACAAGATTTAAACAAATTAAATATTTCTAAAACAAGGGAAACTCATGCTAAATTAGAAATTATATTACTTGCCACAACATATATGTTAATTTAACATGAATACCACCTTTTGGATGATAATCTAGGTAGCTAGCTCTAGGCTTGCAGTAATGTGTCATGAAAGTAATAGATGTAACAAAAAAGAAAAAAAATGCATGCATGATCGATGATGCTGAATATACCTTGACATACACGTCGCGCGGAGTAGTCGTCTAGAGGGTGTCAAGGGCGAGCGTCTAGTGAAGAGTCTCGCGCTGGCACTCAAACTTCTTCTTCCTCGACGATCCTAATTGAGCTAGCTAGCTAGGGCTAGGGCGCACCCCAGTGTTGTCCACAGCTGCTGGCCGGAGTGCGCGCGAGGCACGACGTTGTGGTGTTTGTGAGGCGCGGTGTCTGGTGTGCGCTTGCGTGGTAGCCACAGCGTCAGATCGCCATGAGAGAAGACCGACGTTGCCACACGAGACGCAAGCGAGAAACCAAAGGTTGGGCGCAGGATGGAATAAGCCCTTTGACCTAACACTGGCCCCACTCGATTAAGGCATACGAATGGGCTATACGACCTGGACACTTGCCCCATTGCTATGCCTTGTTGCAACGATTCATGTAGGTTGCTAAACCTATGACAATGGTGCAACGATGTTGGTGTGCGTTGCTATAACTATGACTCGTGGCAACGCTTCACATTTAGGTGGCAATAGCAAACCCTCATTTGCAACACTATCTATTTGCGTGGCTATATCTATCATTCCTTTTGCAATACTTCAGTTTCATGTTTCCATATCATAGAGTCTATTGCAACAATTGAAATTGTCTGTAACAATGCTTTACTTCAGTTGCGATATTGACCACTATCAACCATTATTCAAAAGGGTGGCAATATAGTCACTTTAATTACAACACACACATCATTGTCGTGATACATTCTCCTTATTGCAACCCACACTATTTAAATTGCAACAGTACCCTAATTGGTTGCCATATATCACCCTATAACAACCAAACTAGACTAGTGTTGCAATAAAGCCAATGTATTGCAACCAATAACCTTGTTGTTGTGCTGGAATTCGTGGCATTAACCCGGCTCCCTTGTAGTGCGTCCTCTTCCTGTGTTATGCCGGTGGGTCTGCGCGAGCGGACCCACTGGGTGTAGCCCCCGAGTGAGTTTGGAGATCTCCTTTGGGGTTTTATTATTGTTTTTTTCTCTTTCTTCAAGATGTCATTGTCGTCATGCACATTTAAGGCAGCTTCACACGCCTTGTAGTCCCACGTTCCATCAAGCGTCTTCTGACTGGATTCCTGATTCCTGCATGTAGTTTCGTGAGTGGTGCGCTTAGGTCAGCGTCGAGGTGCACGTTTTGATGGTTCTTGCATGACAAACCACTTCGTGCGTGATGAGATGAGTTTGACCACCCACCGGGACTCATCTTCCCGCAGTGATAGTTCTATGGCACCCGTGTCATTGGTAGGGTGGGCCTACCACAACCACAAGCCGTGTAGTAATGTGGGGGATCTTTAAATAAGGCTTTCGGGGTTGCCTTCTCTGCTAGAATCCTTGCCACAACGCAAGTCATGAAGCTTAGATTGGCTTGGTTTCTTCGCGTTCGCTTCCGAAGCCGAGGGTGTCCCCGATGACACTCAGTATTGGTGCTAGAAGCACTCCTGCATAGGAAGAGATGGTGGTGGATAGTGAGCCATTCGCAGCATGCGGAGGGTCCGGGCCGAATCATTCTTGGGGCCGAGTTGTTCGTCCCGACCTGTACTTGCTGTGGAGGTCCAAGTTGCTGGTGCCGTTGTCGGCATACTGCACCTGTTTCTTGGATGGATACAGCCGCTAGTTCCACATCTCGCTTTCGTCGTGAGGAGAGTCCTCCAATGGCCGCTGTTGGCACTTCTTACGATCCAATATCAGAATTGAGAATCCTGGTACTGGGGTAAGGAGTGTTTCAGTGGTTTTCCTTATCGATTAGTAAAATATAGAAATATTCTGCAAGCACACAGAATCACCGCTGTAGCACTTCACCTGGAAGTATCCCGAGGTATCGTAATTTATATGGTGACAAAGTAGGGTAGCATAATTTCTTAAATAATACCTTAGACATGATGTGGCTTAGTAAAATATAGAAATATTCTACAAGCGCACAGAATCACCGCTGTAGCACTTCACCTGGAAGTATCCCGAGGTATCGTAATTTATATGGTGACAAAGTAGGGTAGCATAATTTCTTAAATAATACCTTAGACATGATGTGGCTTAGTAAAATATAGAAATATTCTGCAAGCACACAGAATCACCGCTGTAGCACTTCACCTGGGAATATCCCGAGGTATCATAATTTATATTTCCGCAGGGAAGCTTTGGCAAGACTACTAGTGAACAGATATTCAAGACTATCAGAGAAGGGTACACAACCAGACAAGACAGGGGATAACGGTATTGGATAGGAGTAGATATACCGCTGGAGTGGCCGCCAAGGGACTAGGGGGGTACCCCATGGGATTTCGGCCGGGGACGTCGGTTCGGCCGAACCCTGGCGTTCGACCGAACGCAGGATCCACCGCCATCTGCACCAAGGGCCGAGATGCACTCCTGGGAGGCGGTTTGGCAACTGGGGGCGGTTCGGGCGAACCCCCCAGTTTGGCCGAACTGGGCTGGGAGCCCAGGCCCACCCCCCAGCACCGCCTCTGTTGTGTGGTGCTCCTGGACCGGCCTCTGATGCGTGGGATTGAGTTGTGTGGGCCCAGGATGACTTGGCATGGGTCTGGGTTGAGTTGGCGGTCATCCACTTGTCATATGTTGTGTCCGCTTGGTCATCGGTGATGTGGACGGCTTCCGGCGGCCTGTACGGCTAAGGGGGATAACCGGCCGAACGTGTCGTTCGGTCATTTCTGTCATTTCCGACCCCTATAGCACGTATTTCACAATGTTGTACCTACAAACATGACACTCAGCAAAACTCGTGGAACTTTATTAGAAATAAAACCTAAGTACATGGAATGTTGCATATAACCTCATTTATTCCCGAGTATTGGTGGTCGGATTTGGGCTGTAACGACCGCCAACAGCCGCCGTTCACCTGGCTTTTACCCGTTGTAGCAGGGAAGCAGTTGAATGCCGTACTTCGGTGTTTCCTTTTTTGGGAAATATAAATGGCCGTGGGGATGCTAAAAGGGGTCCCACAAGGTGGGCTCTGTGGGAGCACGTACCTCTTCTAGCCGTTCATCCCCTTGTGCCCCCATGCCTCTTTTAGGGGGCATGGTTTATGTGTTTGCACTCTTTTAGGGTCATAGACCCTTGTAACTTTTCATGTCCCAGGGACTAGATCCCCTTGTAATTTTGATGGAATAAAGTTTGTTGGTTGTGCAGTGTTGTTTCAAACATTGTGAACACAGGCCATGGGATCCCGCGTCGGATCCTGCACCCTGAGCCCTCTTGTGATAGAGTGGCAGGTTGGCGGGTTTAGAGCATCTTTTTATCATTTTAAACCTCTCACCAAGCTCCATGCTTAGGAGGTTGAGATACTCGCCCATGCCCAGCGGCCGATGGACAATACCCCATGTGCCTTTGTTACGGGCGTGAGCGTAGGGACACCGGACCCTTCAGCTAGATTGGGTAGGTTGCTAGCGCTATTGGGGCCGTCCCTTTTCCCTAGCTCGCTCTTTCCTTGCCCTCATGAGATCTGGCCGCGGGTGGCCTGAGCCACTCTCTTAGTGGCATTGACAAGTGGGGCCATTAAGCGGGTTCGGTTAGAGGGCTGTGACGTCCAAGTCCACAAACATGTGGTCCTTGGAAAAAAGCCACTAGTGACTAGTCTCCGTCTCCCCCTTGGTTTTTGGCTCTAGGACCGATGCTCATGCCTCGAGATTGGTCAGGTTATCATGGGCGTGCAGCCGTGCAGGCCCCAACCTCTGCGATTAGGGACACCCGCAGCCTTGAGGCTGGTTGGCCCCAGCTTACACTTTGTTTGTTCGGGCAAGCGGGCCCTGACCTCTATGGTCGAGTGTGCTTACTGTTGTTGGCTGTCGTTACGGCACGTTTTCGACCACCAATACTCGTGAATCAAAAGAGGTTATATGTGACATTCCTTGCATCTAGGTTTATATCTAATAAAGTTCCACGAGTTTTGGTGTGTTTCACTTGTGTAGGTACAATAACGAGAAATGCGTGCTATAGGGGTCGAAAATGACTGATTCAGCTGAACAACATGATTCGGCCGGTTACCCCCCTTAGCCATACACGACGCAAAGCACAAGCGGGAGGCCATCCACGTCACTGGTGGCCGAGCAGTGACCGGGCATGACACGTGGACCTCCGCCACCTCATCTTTAGGCTAGAATAACATTGAGGACATCAATACAAGTCAGCCAGGAGGTCTAGGACCAGAGGCGGTGCAGTGGAGGCCGGCCAAGGGCCAGACCCAGTTCAGCCGAACTGAGGCCCTGCGGCCGAACCGCCCCTAGCTGCCAAACCGACCAATGGAGGACTTCTGAGCAATCCAGCATCCAAGGCAGTGGATCAGTGGTTCGGCCGAACTAGGGGTGTTCGGCGGAACTGATCCGTTCGCCCGAATCCCCTGGATTCAGCCGAACTGACCTCTTGCCGCCGCAAGTTGCCTTGGTGGTTACCCAAGCTCAACCGCCATGAGCCACTATAAATACAAGTGTCCAAGCCCCGGTTCAATACACACTCAAGCTAAGGAGCTCCACTTTTCATTCTAGTAGAGTTAGGATAGTTTAGTTGGGATTAAAGTCGAGTCGAGCTGTGCCTCGGAGGTTCCAGAGTCGTCTTCAGAAGCTCTGGTATAAGCTCTTGTATCTTTTCCTTTTTCCTTTTGCAAGACTTTGAGTATCAATATAGTTATCTTTATCACTTTGCCTTTGTCATTTATATCTTGCTTCTACTTTATCCTAGTTGCAAATATATCTTGTTTAGACTATAGTCAGTTATAGTTCTAGTGCTTGTAGTCTTGTTTAAGTCTTTGTCTTGGCTGGATCTTCGATCTTGCTTGATACTGGAGGTGAATTGTCACCAAGAGTATTGACAAGGTTGCTTGCTCTTCCTAGCAGAGTCCAAACCGACCCTGGGGCTGCATCCTGGCCCTTGGTGGCCGAGGCGGTGCATCCCTCGGTTCGGGCGAACTGGGCAGTTCGGCCGAACCGAGGAATTCGGCCGAACCGCCTCTCTGCCGCCTCTGGATGCCTTGGCTATTACCCTGCCTACGACCGACCTTTGGAGCTATAAATAGAGGGTCACTTTCACTTGTAAACACACACCAAGCCAAGGAGCTCATTTCCACTTTCATTCTAGTAGAGTTAGGATAGTTTAGTTGGGATTAAAGTCGAGTCGAGCTGTGCCTCGGAGGTTCCAGAGTCGTCTTCAGAAGCTCTGGTATAAGCTCTTGTATCTTTTCCTTTTCTTTTGTTTACATTGAGTTATCAATATAAGTTATCTCTGTCATCTTGTCTAAGTTATTTATATTCTGCTTCTACTTTATTCTAGTTGCAACTATTTCATGTTTAGACTCTAGTCATTGTGATATTAGTTCTTCCAGTTTTTTCTTATGTCTTTACATTAGTGGGTTCTTCGTTTCTGTTCAATACTTGCAGTGAATTGTCACTGGGGTATATTGACAGGATTGCTTGCTTCTGCTAGCGAATTAAGTAGTCATTGTCTAGTGTAGGTGTGGAACCTAGACTAGGTAGTGACCTTAGGTTGTACCTAAGTTGGCATGGAGGTGGTAGCCGCTAGGTGGTGATAGCCCTATACGGCCTACGTAGTCCATCATGCCTGGCTCGGCCCCATAGGATCCCAGAGTGCGGGGTAGGTGGCACGCCTTCTTATCCCTTTCTGCGTGTCGTTGGCCCCGTTGTCTCGAAGCTAAGGTATTAGAGTTATCCTTGACATGTCAGAGCTATCTCTCAGCTAATATACAACTTGACTCGAGTAACCCAGATAGACAAAACCCTAGGAATCCTTTATCTTGTCTCGTTGTCCTCCCAGCTAGCTACTCCTTCCCTCTCTTATCTGAGCCACCCTTGAGCTGTGTGTCATGGTATATCCACTGCTATCCAAATATGTTATCCCCTATTTTGTTAAGTAGTGTACTCCTCTCTGATAGTCTTGAATACTCGTTTACTAGTACTCTTGCCAAAGCTTCTCCGCGGAAATATAAATTACGATACCTCGGATTACTCCCTGGTGAAGTGCTAGAGCGGTAATTCTGTGCGCTTGCCGAATATTTACATATTTTACTAAGCCATAAGGAAAACCACTGAGAAACTCCTTACCCCAGTACCAGGATTCACAATACTGATATTGGATGGTAAGAAGTGCCAACAACTATCTCGCAGCTTGGGCGGCCATAGCTCACACTTGGCTCGCTCTGGCGAGCGGGCCCTGATCTCTACTGTCGGGAGTGCTCATGGTGTTGCGGCTAGTCGGCCTGAGCTCAGGCTTGGATTGCATGGGCGAGCAAGCCACGACCTACGCGGTCAGGCGTGCCCGCAGTGTTGTGGCTGGTCGGCCTGAACTCACACTTGGCTTGCTCGGGCAAGTAGGCCCCGACATCTGTGGTCGGGCATGCCTGCAGTTTTGCAGCCTATGATGTGGGGCCGCCTTTATGTCCAATCGTGTTGCGCCCACCGCTCAAGGTCATTGCAGCCTTGCAAAACCGAAGGGGTGTTGGCGGTGGCCTCACGCTAGTGGCCCAATTTAAGCCCCCTTAAGGCATTCTTGGGTGGGCCCGGCCAGGCCACATCTTGTTGAGGTTCTTTTCTCTTCACCTATTTAAGGGGGTTCCTGAGGAGATTTTTATTCTTCCCAGGCTTTCCGCTCTTATCTATCATTGTTGTTGCTCATCTTCCTCCACCTTTGCCATCTTCAAGGTCGCTCTTTCCCTCCATGGCGGGGGTGGAAACCGCGAGATACGCCATCCCGCCTCTTTCTGTTGAGGGTGTTGCGAGCGTCATCGTCGCTGGCGTCACCACGTGTGTCTAGGATTCGCTCCTTGAGAGGCTTCCTCCCAATGCGTTCGTGCACCGAAGGTGCCTTTCCCTTATTCGAGGGCGGGGGTGGCATTGGATTATCCCTTCGCGGGATTTGTGCCGATGCCTCGTGCTCCCGCGTTGCTCCACCGGTTTTTGGGCCGGCAGAACTGTGGATGCGAGAGGCTGAGCTTTCGGCTTGCTGCACAGCCGCTTGCTCGATTAAGAGCTGCGCCTCTTGGCGCAGGTTTTGGCCTTCGGCCGTTGATGGCTCGGGCATGGCTCGAATTAGAGTCGCCGCGGTGATAAGTTTTTGGCTTGCTCTGGCTAACATGAGTGGGTCGTCCACATTGTCGTCAGCCTCGATGCGGGCTCGTGCTATGCGCCCAGCTTCCCTGGCACGCACGCCGCGCATAGGACGATTGTCCTCAAGTGTTGCCCGGAGCTCTCGGACCTGTCGGTGTTCTTCTTCAAGCTTGGCTTCAAGTTCGCGGACTTGCGCTAGTTGTGCTTGTGCAAGCGCAACGTTGTTATGCACCTATTCGTGATCCCTGACGTGCGCTGATGAGGACATGACACCCATACATATGTGCATGAGGGGTGCATGGGGTGGAGAAGGAAACCAACAAGGTTTTCCAAGTCAAGAAGAAGGCCCAAGGTGTCGGTGCTGAGATTGGCTGCCCAACCTCAGCGCCACACAGAATGTGCTGTGTCCCGTCCCCTGACGGTTGATGCAAGAGCTAGCACAATGACACAAGAGTTTTTCTTGGTTCCGGCCGCGGGGCCGTACATCCAGCAGACTGTGCTCGCGGCACTATACTATCTTGCACCTAGGTGCCTGCAGTGGGGGGGCGG
>OAMR01000352.1:389016-422567 GCA_900205405.1 Echinochloa crus-galli | reverse complement strand
GTACCCTCTCTACCCTCCTATCTCTTCTCTTCCTTCCTTGTTGTCGTCATCCACCTCACCCAGTCCATTTATCCACTCCATTTACCTTGGACAACTTAGTTTAGGATTAGTATACTTCTCGTTCCCCGTGGAAATCGATACCTTGGAATATTCTCGGGTGAAAGCTACATCGGTATCCGTCCGCTTGCGGATTTATCTGTAGGCCGTTAGGAGTGCCAACAGACACACATGACACCGACTCAAGGCTACCACCCTCGACGTGGAGGCCACTACGACAGTCGGGAGGATAGGAGACCGACGTTGGAACCCCCAGGAACCCGCGTGTTCAGTCGGGAGATCCGTACAGCTCCTATTCCCCCGTGCTTTCGACAGCCCATGACCATCACCAAGTACTCAGGGGAGACGGACCCCAGAGTTTGGCTCAACGACTACTGCCAGGCCTGCCTGCTGGGCGGCGCAACCGATGATGCCATGATCGTCTGCAACCTGCCACTTCACCTTGTGGACTCTGCACGGACATGGCTCGAGCACTGGCCCACGAACCAGATCCACAACTGGAACGACATGGTGAAGACCTTCGTGGGCAACTTCCAGGGCACGTACGTGCACCCTAGAAACTCTTGGGATCTTCGAGGGTGTCGTCAGACACCTGACGAGTCCCTGCGGGAGTTCATCTGTCGCTTCTCCAAACGTTGCACCGAGCTCCCGAGCGTCAGTGACTCCGAGGTCATCTATGCCTTCCTCGAGGGCACGACCTGCCGGGATCTGGTGCGTGAGTTGGGACGAAGCCCACCCACCAGCGTGAATGAGCTGTTCGACGTCGCCACAGCTTCGCCTCTGGTTAAGATTAATGACCCTGAACTTTTCCTGGATTTCCATATCTTTGACCTACTTGAAAATTCCACTTATTCCATCTTTATCGGTAGGCCAATCATGAAAATCCTAGAAAATTCACCAATAATCCAGCTAGAGCTTAGGATCGGAGAAGAACTCGTCCCAGTCTCTTATTCTTATTCCTTGAATACCCCAATAGAGACAGATCCCGATCCTGAGCCAATAGAGGAGGTCATGGGGAGAGAAAACACAACACCATTTTAAAGATAAACCCAACACAAATCTAAGTAGAATAGAGAGAGCAAGGATAAATTCATCCTCCAATCGAGCCTAAGCCTCTTCCCTCTGGATTGAAGTGTGCTTCCCTCTTTAAGGACGGACAAACTCCAGTGACCATCAGTGACAAACCCCCTGGAACCCAACAGACTTTCACTGTCCTGGAGGAAGATCGATCAGTCTATGGATATTCGGTCCAAGACTTAAAAGGGATTGCTCCTAACCTTCATACTCATAATATCCCTATCTCATCTTATCCTGGGGTCATAAGGCAATTGTCACGGAGATTCGTCTTTGATCGGGGAAAGACTAGAATCAAAGCCTGGAGCCATCATCTTCCCTTGTCATACCCTCTAATACGACCCTATGCCTACAACTCCTACGAGTAAAGGGGATTCGTAGTTCCTTTGGCCACACCGGGCTTTATAGATGTTTCATCGAAAATTTCTCTCTAGTAGCCCGGTCATTGACCACTCTCTTAGTCAAAGAACCCCTCTCGTCTCTAATCAAGAGTGCTATGCTTCCTTTCAAACCCTTAAGAAAGCACTCAGCTTCGCTCCCATCATCCAGCCTCCTGACTGGAGCATCCCGCTAGAAATCCTGTGTGATGCGAGCGATTTTGCCGTAGGAGATGTTGTGGGCCAAACCAAGGACAAGAAGCATTATGCTCACTGGCCCCAGCTCAACTACACAACCACGGAAAAGGAACTCTTAGCAACTAGACAAATTCCAGTCCTACCAAGTTAGGGCAAAGGTCATAGTCTATTCCGACCATACTGCTCTGAAGTATCTTTTGACCAACAAGGATGCGAAACCAAGACACACGCTCCTTGAGATCACAACACTAGAGCCATGGTACGCCACCATAGTTGACTTCATGGTGCAAGGGTACGTCCCATCAGGTGAAAATAGGAAAAGAATGGTTTATGAGAGCAGACATCACCTATGGGATAACCCATATCTCTTCTGGACACAAGATGGACTCAGGCGATGCATACCTGCACCTGAGGCACATAAAACCTGGGAGAGATATCATGCAGCACCTTATGAAGGTCACTATAGAGCGTTCAAAATAAAGGTCTGGCAAAATGGAGATGCTAAGAAATTTAGCAAGAGATGCCCACACTGCCAGAAACACAGGAATATAAGAGACGCATAGCCGCTTACCAGTAGTCTTCAAGTAGAAACCTTTGATGTATGGGGAATGCTTGGGCTCGTTTCAAGCAAATCTTGGCATCCGGCCGAACACGACCAAGTGTTCACATTTTCCAGCCGCCATGACCACCCAATCCTTATCCAAAGACCTTTCCTCACCCAGGGGTTCCCTCTCCAATAGTATCACGAGCAAAACTGTCCAAACCCCTAAAGCCTTCTGATTGAACATCCCGAGGAGGAGGAAGAAGAGGAGCCCATGGATGAAGAGCCTGAATGGAGATCTGGTGCAAACACACCAGAAATTTAACAATCTCGGTGAGAAGGTCATCGAAGGCGAGCCTTGGTAGATGGACAAGGATGACAAGATCAATGTCCTCTGCCAAGCACCCATAGCAAAATTTAAGAGGCTCGCCAAAGCCACGTAACATCTAGACCTTCACGATTCATCTATAGAGTAGATGTCATGTGGTTGTATGCTGTAGAGCACCATTAGTTTCAATTTATTTTCCAATTTAATTTCCCTTTGCTCAAATCATTGTTTAGGAGGTGCTCTAATTATTTCCCTTCCAAATATTTTTTTCCAACCTTAGCTTGATGAATAAATAAAATAAGAGTTGAATGCAGAAAGAATAAAATTGTCGCTCCGGTTGGTGCATTTGAACCAACCGGAGATTGCCCTGTTTAACGAAAAGATACATGAGTACAGGCATGACACAGTGGAGGAACAGGACGAGAACGAGCAGGTTGACCAGCTGACTCAGTACCTTTCAAGGTTGAATCCCTACCAGTGAAGAGTCCAAGCTTGGGGGAGCACCCCCATCAGGTACGTTCCGAATTACTCAACACTTTGGTCATTCAATTGAAAATACTTCCCTTGAATAAAATTAACTGTCAACCATGCATGGAATGAATCATATGTCTCTCACTCTGGAAATGATGAATGGTTGCTCTGTCATTAATTTTGCTAGTACTTTGTTGCAACTAGTTGCTTGACTATGCTTGAGTTATTTGGCATGAGTAGAAATGAACCTGAAAACCTTGTGGGAGCATATGCCTTATTCCAAGTCTAGGTTGTTGTGGGGATTGATATAGTGATACTTTGGTTGAATTCTATTTTTGCTCTTAGTATGGTGAAAATCTCGGAGGATTATGCTTTCAAAAATAAAACAAAGTTCCTCATTGGTCAAAAATTCCTACCAGGGCCATATGATAGGATTAGTTCTAAACCTTCTACATATGCTGCTTGTCATCTTAGTGTGCTTTGTCAAATTGTTGTGACTTTTGTGAGGAATCTTTCATGCTCTCAAGATCGAGATTCACATACACTCCACCTCTCACTTGCAATTCCTACACTGGGAGTTAGCAAAACCATGCTATCATCCATCCCACAGAAATAAACTTCATGTTCTTTTATTCCCTCTCCAAATATCTTTGAAGTAGAGGCATGGGCTATGCAAAAAGAAAAAAAGAAAAGCATGCCAAGTGGCATGGCAAAAATATGAGAAAAAGAAAAGCATGCCAAAGAGGCATGGCAAAAAAAAAGAGATAGCCCTTGCTCTCGAAAAATAAAGGAGAGGAAGAATCATTCCATGAAGTTCCACCAAATTTCACTCTGCATATTCCACACACTTGTACTTCTCGATCTAAGAGTGTGATTTGATTCTCCTAAGGTCCTGTCTTTGACTTAGCAAAATATAAGATGGTTGTATGCCTTCATCCTTTGTCCCTGAGCCACACAAAAAGCTAAATTAGATGTTAGGATAAAAAGAAGGCAAAACCTTTGGTGAGGAATCAAATACACTTGAGCGATTGAGTGAGCCAATGAGGGACAATTTATCTTTTCACAAAAGGGTGAAAACTCCGAGATAAGATCCTGAAAAGAGTAGAGTGGAATAAAACTAAGTTAACCTGTTCATCCTTTCAACCACCCAAGATAAGGAGATTGCTATAAGCCCCATAGGTAAAATGGTGAATTATACCTTGCTAGTATTTCAAGTAAAAATTTGAGTACTAGTTGTTTATAAAGTTACCTGCAAGAGAAATGACATTGTAGCAACTCGTGATCCACCGAGCCTAAGTTTTTATCTTTGCTCGAGGACGAGCAAAGTGCTAAGCTTGGGGGAGCTTGTTGGCGGTCGTTACAACCCAAATCCGACCACCAATACTCGGGAATAAATGAGGCTTTATGCAACATTCCATGTACTTAGGTTTTATTTCAAATTAATGGAGTTCCACGAGTTTAGGTGAGTGTCGCCTTGTGCACATTATGGAGCATTTAGAACAAAGGTCTGGCAATATGGAGATGCTAAGAAATTTAGCAAGAGATGCCCACACTGCCAGAAACATGGGAACTGTTAGTTTTCCACTTGTATCAGTAGAGATAGGGAGAGAGGAGAGGTGAGCATCCCGGAGAGGAGCCGAAGTGTCGCCCCCTCTTCCTGCTCTACCTCTACGGATGCGGCTTCACTTCGAGTAACCTCCGGGTCGTGTCTGGTAACTCTTGTATCTCTCTCTGATTAATTGAGCATTCAGTTCTTACTTTTATATGCTTGCTGGTTCTTCATTCAATGCTTAGTTGATTGGTATAACTGTATACTGGTTACTTAGCTTGGGTGCTTATCTTTCTATAGGAGATAAGTATTAGTTGACTAGTGTAGGCGTGGTGCCTATACTTGAGACTAACTTAGTTTATTCCCGTCGCAACGGAGGTGGTAGCCGTAAGGAGGTGACAGCCCTTCCGGTCTTTGTAGCCCATCACGTTAGTTCCGGTCTGTAGGATTCCACAGTTGGGAAATAGTGGCACCCCTTCTCATCCCTTTCTGTGTGTCCACCGGTTCCCTTTTCCCGAAGCAAGTATCTATCTGTATCCTCTGATCTGCTCGATCAATCAGTAGAATACCTCTACCAGACTCGTACCCTCTCTACCCTCCTATCACTCCTCTTCTCTCTTTGTTGTTGTCATCCACCTCATCCATACCATTCACTCCATTCCATCTACCTAGGACAACTTAGTTTAGAATCAGTCCACTTCTCGTTCTCCGTGGAAATCGATACCTTGGAATACTCCCGGGTGAAAGCTACATCGGTATCCGTCCGCTTGCGGATTTATCTGTAGGCCGTAAGGAGCAGAAATAATCCCTATATCTATGGTGTGTGATTCCATTGTGTTTGTTTTATACTCGGTTGTAGGTCGGAAATCAGTCCGTAACGACCGCCAACAAGCTCCCCAAAACTTAGATCTTTGCTCGTCCCGAGTAAAGAAATTGAAATGTGAGCAAAACTAAGGTAAGGGTTCTTTCATGACATGAACAATTGCATATTGAATATTCCAAACTTTTCTCCATACCTGTGAGTTTGTAGAGGCTATTCCCTGGGTCTTGGGCGGTTGATAGTCGGAACGGCTGTTACAACAAGATCCTCTTGCTCATCCTGCATTCGGGGTTTTTCTGATTTTCGCCAATAAATAACCCTTGTGCCTTCATAAAGATGCTCTCAGCTCTTTTTCACTCACTCTGGAGTCGCTCCTTTTCACTCACTCTCTTTTGTGTTTTTCTTTGTCTCTTAGGTGGTGGCCTTGTCAAGTCATGTAATTTTGTCGAGTCGAAGATTGCTTCCCGGAGTTTCTCATCGTCGCCCTTGGTCAGATTGCAAGTTAAAGATGAAGAGTTCATGTCGGTCCTCAGCTTTGTGACCCCTTTCTTTTCTCATCCCTTTTTGGGGATTTTTTCTTTTCTTTCTCTCTTTTTTTTCATTTGGACTTTCATGAGTCCTTTATTTTCTCTCTTTTTTTTTCAGGGTATCACCAAAGCAAGGACTTCTACTACACTCTGATGATAGTATACTTGCAATAAACCTTGGGCAAACATGATTATCTCTGGGGACAGCAAAATTGAACAAGACTTTGTACTAGCCATAACAAGTTTCTCAGGAATAAACTCTCAAGCATATGTGTATGTTGGAAGTAGTGGACGTGGTGGAGGGATAGGGTATAGTTTTATGTTTTCAAAATTTAAATTCTCTCGAATGGTGGAGTGAACAAGTGGTTTGTTTTATCGAGACATATCACAATCATCAACAACCTAGATCAGGGGGGTCCTATCATGAAATATTTCACATGTGAATGCCTGGGCCACTTAGTCCAATTCGGCCGAATTGGGCCATTCGGCCGAATGGCATGGTTGAGAACGTTTCGTTTATGTGAGGCATGCATTGATCAAAATTTCGAAACGTGGCAACACAGAAAGAGTTGTCAGGGGGGAAGAGTGCAAACCAGCGTGTAGGTGCGCAAGCGGGACGAGCCGGGCTGGTTCGGCCGAATTGGTGGGTTCGGCCGAATTGCCCAATTCGCCCGAACCAGCTGGTTCGGCCGAAGTGACTCGGTGCATGCTCAGTCGTGTCGCGTTCCTCTTGTGTCGTCCTGTACTCATGTATCTTTTTCGTTAAACAAGGCAATCTCCGGTTGGCTCAAATGCACCAACCAGAGCAATAATTTTATTCTTTTTGCAATCAACTCTAATTTTTTTTATTCATCAAGCTAAGATTGGAAACAAAATATTTGGGAAGGGAAATAGTTCAGAGCACCCTAAACAATATTCTAAAGGAAATAAATGAAATAAAAAAACTAGCAAACCAATCTAACGATGCTCTATCTAAAAATGAAACGACCACAAGACACTATTCTACAGGTGGGTCGTAAAGGTCCGAGTGTCCTGTGGCTCTGGCAAGCCTCCTGATCTTGGCGCACAAACCCTTGCGGAGGACTTCCATCTTGTCCTCCGTCTCTAGGCGCGCCAGCTCCGCTACCGCCACTTTCTCCTCCAGGTGGTTTATCCGCTGGCATGCTTGTACCAGCTCCACCCGCAGGCTCTCTAGTGTGGGCGGCTTCTCCTCCTCGTCGTCATCCTCATCCTCATCGAAGAATTTCATGTTTCCTGGCGGCCCCTTGATGGTTGGAGGCTGCCTGCAGTGCTGAACTCTGGGGTTCCGCCGCGGAGGAGTGGACTGGGAGGACTCTGTCAGTCCGAGCTCGTCCCAGTTCAGCGGCGGGACCAACACCTTGCCGTACCCCGTGGCGGTGCACTCGCCCTTTATGCTGAAACGGGGCGAACTATCAGGTGTATAGTCCGGCGTCTTCGTGCCCTCCTCCTTGACTGCAGGGAGCGCGAAGTCCAGCACCCTTGTGGAGGATGCCGATTTCGGGCGCAGCTGCCCAGTAGTGGGGCGCCCTGGCGATGGTGAGCGAGGGGGCTTCTAGATCGCCTTCAGCGGTGCGAAGGCATTGAACGTCGCTGACGGAGAGCGGCGTGGGTAGTTGGACTGCCTCATAGGGCTATGGGCATGTGCCCTTCCTCGCTGCCCCTCGCCTAACAGTTCAACGTCAGCAACGCGGAACGCTTGCTCACGTCGTGGAGATTCACCGATCCGGTTGGCGAGGCTAGATCCCTTGGTGGAAGATGTATCTTTGGAGCAGGAGGAGGCCATGGAGGCTGTGTGTATGGAAAGGAAGCTTGTAGATGGGATGAGGGAGTCGACACAAACCCCCTGGCTTTTATCGATGTTTCTCCCGATCGAAAAACAAGATTCCTGACGTTTCCCTCACGGATTTCAGGATAGGCTCAACTATAGATGAGTCCATAGGCAAATATCCACACGGAGGACCAGAGGGCCTGATTCGGCAGAACCCTAGCCTTCGGGCAAACCGGCCAATTCGCCCGAATTTGTCCAGTTCGGCCGAACTGGACCAATTCGGGAGAATTGGCCGGTTTGCCCGAAGGCTAGGGTTCGGCCGAATCAGCCCCTCTGGCCCCACGTGTGGATATTTGCCTATGGACTCATCTATAGTTGAGCCTATCCTGAAATCCGTGAGGGAAACGTCAGGAATCTTGTTTTTCGATCGGGAGAAACATCGATAAAAGCCAGGGGGTTTGTGTCGACTCCCTCATCCCATCTACAAGCTTCCTTTCCATACACCTGTCTCTTATACACCTCTAGATGTGTATAAGAGACAGCTTCCTAATGGCCCAGTGAGCTCTAAACTCCATCTCTACTGGTAAGTGGCAGGTTTTGCCATAGACTAGTTGATATGGAGTCATTCCTATGGGGGTTTTATAGGCCGTGCGGTATCTGTCTCTTATACACCTCTAGATGTGTATAAGAGACAGCTTCCTAATGGCCCAGTGAGCTCTAAACTCCATCTCTACTGGTAAGTGGCAGGTTTTGCCATAGACTAGTTGATATGGAGTCATTCCTATGGGGGTTTTATAGGCCGTGCGGTATCTGTCTCTTATACACCTCTAGATGTGTATAAGAGACAGCTTCCTAATGGCCCAGTGAGCTCTAAACTCCATCTCTACTGGTAAGTGGCAGGTTTTGCCATAGACTAGTTGATATGGAGTCATTCCTATGGGGGTTTTATAGGCCGTGCGGTATCTGTCTCTTATACACCTCTAGATGTGTATAAGAGACAGCTTCCTAATGGCCCAGTGAGCTCTAAACTCCATCTCTACTGGTAAGTGGCAGGTTTTGCCATAGACTAGTTGATATGGAGTCATTCCTATGGGGGTTTTATAGGCCGTGCGGTATCTGTCTCTTATACACCTCTAGATGTGTATAAGAGACAGGTGTATGGAAAGGAAGCTTGTAGATGGGATGAGGGAGTCGACACAAACCCCCTGGCTTTTATCGATGTTTCTCCCGATCGAAAAACAAGATTCCTGACGTTTCCCTCACGGATTTCGGGATAGGCTCAACTATAGATGAGTCCATAGGCAAATATCCACACGGAGGACCAGAGGGCCTGATTCGGCAGAACCCTAGCCTTCGGGCAAACCGGCCAATTCGCCCGAATTGGTCCAGTTCGGCCGAACTGACCCCTGGGTCTCCAGGTGTGCGGGCCAGGTCGAGTCTTGTGCCTTTGGTCAGGGGTTTTGAGGTTTGAGGGGGTTTTGGCCCACAAATGTTTGGAATTGAAGGATTTGGGCCGGATTTCACGAACGGGTTTCAGAGTTCCATGAACTCGAAAACATCTAAATCGTCGAGTGGCGGAGGTTCTGGTTCCAGGAAGATCTTCAACCGTTGCCCGTTAACCTTGAAGGTATTCCCATCCTCACTTTGCAATGTGACGGCCCCATGGAATGCAGCATTGATCACTGTGAATGGGCCGTCCCATTTGATTCTTAGTTTCCAATGACCGAAAAGTCTGACACGGGAATTGAAGACAAGGACCTTGTCTCCCGACTTGAACGTTTTGACCTTTATCCTTTTGTCGTGCCATCTCTTGGTCCGTTCTTTATATAGCCGGGAGCTGTGGTATTCTCGTTCCTTCATTTCATCTAATTCAGCCAGCTGGATTTTCCGTTTGAGGCCGGCTGCTGGAAGGTTCATACCCCACTTCCTAATGGCCCAGTGAGCTCTAAACTCCATCTCTATTGGTAAGTGGTAGGTCTTGCAATAGACCAGTTGATATGGGGTCATTCCTATGGGTGTTTTATAAGCCGCCCAGAGTGCATCTGGCAGTTTATCCTTCGGAGTTTATCCTTCGATTGCTTGCCCATCTCATTTACGGTCTTTAGCAGAATGTTTTTGATTTGTTTATTTGAAATTTTTGCTTGACCGCTAGTTTGGGGATGATAGGGTGTAGCTACGTTATGCTGCACTCCCAAACTTGAGAGATACCTACGGAAGGATGAATCGATAAAGTGAGAGCCGCCGTCGCTGATGACTATCCTAGGAACGCCGAAACAAAGAAAACTTCATGGAACATTCGTTTCGCGCTCCTAGAGTCGGCAGCCACACAAGGTAAAGCTTCCACCCACTTAGAGACATAATCTACCGCCACTAGAATGAACTGGCAACCTTCTGAGTTTGGGAAATGACCCATGAAGTCCACTCCCCAAACATCAAAGATTTCTACTTGGAGATTGCTAGTGAGCGGCATTGCGTCTCTAGTGTTGATGTTCCCGTGTTTCTGGCATCGAGGGCATCTCCTGACAAATGCCTTAGCATCGTCGTACATGCCGGGCCAATAGAAACCACATTGCCAAACTTTGGCATTGGTTCCGAATGCACAATAGTGACCTCCATATGGTGCTGAGTGGCATCTCTCCAGGATTTTGTATGCCTCAGGTGCGGGTACGCATCTTCTAAGGAGTCCATCGCTACAAATCCGGAAGAGATACGGGTCGTCCCAGATATGGAGTCTGCTCTCATAAGCTAATCGTTTCTTGTTTTCTCCAGGTGGGACGTACCCCGACACCATATAGTTCACTATATTGGCGTACCACGGATCTAAATCCGTGACCTTAAGGAGCATATCATCCCGTAGATAATCATCTAAAGGGAGATCCGAGGGTACTTCCATCCGAGACAAATGGTCTGCTACTGAATTTTCTACTCCTTTCTTATCTCTTATTTCAATGTCAAATTCCTGGAGTAGAAGAACCCAGCGGATGAGTCTTGGTTTCGCATCCTTCTTGGTCAAAAGATAATTTAAAGCAGTGTGATCTGAATAGACTATGACCTTGGCCCCAACTAGGTAGGACCGGAATTTGTCTATAGCAAATACAACTCCTAAAAGTTCTTTCTCCGTGGTTGCGTAGTTGAGCTGGGGGCCAGTGAGCGTTTTGCTAGCATAAGAGATAGCAAAGTGCTTCCTGTCCTTGGTTTGGCCCAAAACAATCCCTACAGCATAATCGCTCGCATCACACATGATTTCAAAAGGGATGTTCCAGTCGGGAGGCTGGATGATGGAAGCGGAAATGAGTGCTTTCTTGAGAGTGTGAAAGGAAGCATAGCACTCTTCATTAAAGACGAAGGGGGCATCCTTGGCTAAAAGATTGGTTAAATGCCGAGATATCTAGGAAAAGTTTTTGATGAATCGTCTATAGAATCCGGCATGGCCAAGGAAACTACGAATGCCCTTAACATTTGTGGGAGGTGGAAGTTGCTCAATCACTTCTATCTTCGCTCGGTCAACCTCAATTCAACGTTCTGACACCCTATGTCCTAGAACAATCCCTTCTCGTACCACAAAATGGCACTTTTCCCATTTTGGGACAAGGTGTTTCTCTTGACACCTCTGGAGGACCTTGTCCAGATTTTTCAGGCATTCGGTAAAGGTCTTCCCGTAAACTGAGAAATCATCCATGAACACTTCCATAATCTCGTCAATCATAACAGAGAAGATGGACATCATGCAACGTTGAAAAGATGCAGGTGCTTTACACAACCCGAAGGACATCCGCTGATAGGCATACGTCCCATAGGGGCATGTGAACGTGGTTTTACTTTGGTCATCTGGATGGATTGGAATTTGGTGATATCCAGAGTAACCGTCAAGGAAGCAGAAGAAAGAGAGTTTGGCTAACCGTTCAAGCATCTCGTCTATGAACGGAAGGGGGAAATGGTCTTTCTTGGTGGCTTTATTGAGTTTACGATAATCGTTACACATACGCCAGCAAGTGACGGTGCGCTGAGGGATAAGCTCATTCCCGTCGTTGCGCACAACCGTCATTCCTCCCTTCTTATGAACAACTTGAATGGGGCTAACCCATTCACTATTGGGAATCAGGTAGATAATCCCAGCTTGAAGGAGTTTGAGGACTTCCTTTTTCACAACTTCCCTCATGGCATTATTCAACCGTCATTGAGGTTCTCAAGACGGTGTTGCCTCAGAATCGATCAGGATACGGTGGGTACAGAGATTTGGGCTGATCCCCTTCAGGTCTTGGAGAGAGTATCCTAAGACCGATCGATTCTTCTCAAGGATAGTGATGAGTTGTTGGGTTTCTACTTCGGATAACTTATCACTAATGATCACTGGAGTTTGTTTGTCCTCGAAGAGGAAGGTGTACCTTAGTCCAGGGGGAAGAGGTTTGATCTCGGTAGGAATCCAAAGGGAGTGGTTTAAGCTCGATTGGAGATGGTTTTGGAGTTTTGGATGTATCGAGCTCAATCGGAGGATGTGGTTCCTCCTCTTCAGCAAAGAACTGAATATCCTCTTCTGGAATAGGTTGCTCTAAGTCTGTCAATGAGGTTGACATGACTTCCTCTATAGGATCAGGATCGGGTTCTGCCTCTATTGGAGTATTCAAGGAATGAGAATAAGAGACAGGGACAAGTTCTTTCCCGACCCTGAGTTCTACTAGCTGATTGTTCGACACCCTTTCCAGAATGTTCATGATTGGCCTACCGATAAAGATAGAATGGGTGGAATCATCGGGTAGGTCAAAGATATGGAAATCCAAGAAAAGTCTAGGGTCGTTAACCTTAACGGGTGTGACCCGTAAGATCCCTAAACAATCAAGGATTCTTCCCGAGGTGAACCTTAGTTGTTTTTGAGATGTTGACCATGGTTCATTGTAGGCTCTTCAGGTTCAGGCTGTTTCTCTTCTTCATCGGGGAGTTCCTCATAGATTCCAGTGTAGGGAGTATCGTCTAGGATACGATCCAGGATTACCCTCACATAACTGGGAATCAAGTGAGAGAACGACCCTCCTGAAGCGGAGTTCAAGAAATCGGAGGCTACAGGACATAGACCAAGGCTGAAATGTTGCAAAACAACAGGTTCTGGCAAGCTTAGGTCTAGTCCGGATGCCAAGATTTGCTTGAAACGAGCTCAGGCAGCTCCTAACAATTCTCCCTCTAATTGCTTAAAGGTGAGAATTTCGATTCGGAGGCTGGCTATCTTGGAAGCTAGGAAGAAATTTAAACAGAATTTCTCTCTAAGAAGTGCCCAACTCCCCTCCATGTTACCGACAGATAGAGTGTACCATTTCTTCGCTCCTCCCGTTAAGGAAAACAGAAATAGCTTCCATTTGAGCGTCTCTTGTGACATGCCCGCATTGACGAGACATGAACAAAGCTGCTCAAATTCTCGCAAATGCGAGTATGGACTCTCATCTTTCGTTCCTGAGAATGTTTGCTCTCGAACCATGGTTATGAAGCCGAGACGCAGCTCATAGCCGGGTGTGTGGATAGGATGTGATGATGGTGGTGGCTCCAAACAATCGCCCTTCGGAGCCGAATAATGGCGTAAGGTAAGAGTGGAATCCATATGGTGGATGGGATGGTGTGATACACGGACAACTTGGGTTCGTAGCACTATTCAAAATTTTAATGATTAATTTGCTTTTACTAAAGTGCTCATAATTAATATAGGGGAATTAAATAAATTCTAGGGAATTAAAATCAAATATAAGGCTTAGAAACATTTTTGTTGCATTCATTCCGGTTGCATCTAGTGGTCTTATCTGTGTAAAGTTTTCTAAAATGCGTTTAGAAGCCTAATGGTAATTTTCCAAAACTTTCTGGGATTTATTCCTATTTTTCTATAGCTAATTCCAATTTATGGAAGGTGCTAAAATATTTTTCATGAGCTCCAAATATTTTATTTAGGTTCCTCGTGTCCAACTCTATCTATGGAATTTTTTCTAAGATTTTTAGAATATTTTTCAGTTTTAATATCATTCTGGACTTATGTGGAATTATTTTATAACCAGGAAAATAATTATTCCAAAAATTAAAATCACCCTAAATCTTAGTAGACCAGCCATGGCCCAAAGTTGACCCAATATTAAGCCAAATCCATCCCATCACTTTATTGGGCCAAATTTCAAAGCTCATTCGCATTGGAATTGGGCAAACCACCTTTAGTCTCACATTGCTAGTGAACCTGGAAGTGAGGTTTTCTCCCTATATATACGAACCACCTCTCCTCTGGAAAGGCACACCATCGACTCCTTTACAGGGAGGCCCCTTTGTTTGGGATTCCCTAAGGTAGTCTTTGTTGGCACTCCTTACGACCTCTGCCCATTCTTTGAGAAAAAGAAAACAGATAAATCCGCAAGCGGACGAATACCGATGTAGCTTTCATCCAGGAGTATTCTCGGGTATCGATTTCCATGAGGAACGATAAGTGAACTAATTCTAAACTAAGTTGTCCTAGGTAGATGGAGTGGAATGAACGGAATGGATGGAGTGGATGACAACAACAAAGAGATAGGCAGGGCACTAGGTGGGTAGAGATGGTATGAGTCTGAAAGCGGTACTCTACTGATTGATCGAGCAGATCAGAGGATACAGATAGATACTTGCTTCGGGACAATGGACACTAGTGACACGCAGACAGGAATGAGAAGGGGTGCCACCAGCTCCACACTGGGGGATCCTACATGCCGAGACTAACGAGATGGATTACAAAGGCCGTATAGGGCTGTCACCACCTAACGGCTACCACACATTCGTTGAATAGGGGGCAAACTAAGTTAACTTCAAGTCTAGGCATCGCTCCTACACTAGTCGACTAATACTTATCTCCTATAGAAAGATAAGCTCCCAAGCTAAGCAACCAGTATACAGTTATATCAATCAACTAAGCATTGGACGAAGAAACAACAAGCATATAAAAGTAAGAACTAAATGCTCAATTAATCAGAAAGAAATACAAGACTTACTAGACATGACCCGAATGTCACTCGAAGCGGAGCCGCATCCGTAGAGGTACAACGGGAAGAGGGGCCGACACTCTGGTATGCTCCGGGAATGAGGGTGGTGTTCGGTCGAGTCATGAGACTCGACCGAACACACCATTTTGGGTGGTTCTACCCCGACATTGGCAACATGCGTCCTGGAATAACATAAACACCAACACTTGTGGAAATGATCAGAAATAATCCCTATATCTATGGTGTGTGATTCCATTGTGTTTGTTTTATACTCGGTTGGCGGTCGGAAATCGGTGCGTAATGACCGCCAACAGCGGCTTGGCTCTATGGGCTCAGGGAGGGACGGCGAGTCCACTGGGGTAGCCCAAATCGAGGGAGGGGCGGTGGAGACGGCCGACGACAGTGAACCGCGGCGTCAGAACTCCGGCGTGGAGGTTGGGGGTGCTAGGGGGCTCGGAAAGGAGCGGGGAGTGGCGCTGGGGGATCCTTACCTCTGCGCAATGCTCCCAGGAGGTTCGAGCTGGAGCTCGGAGGCGTTGAGGGTGGAGTTCGACGGCGGCCGGAGCTCGAGGCGACGGCGCAAGGCGGGGAGCGGGGCTGGGGCACTTAAAGCTCAATGTGGGGGGTTGGTGAGGGGCGTAGGGCTGCAGGGTAGCTTTTATAGGGCGTAGGGGCGAGCATCAGTGTGCGGGCCACCCGAATCGCGGCGGCGGCGGTCGGTTTGTCCCCTTCCATGTGGGTTCCGCCAACAATGTCCTTGAATCTAAAAAAGATGTTATCCGTTCCAATGCGGAAATAGATTTCTCTCGTCCATACGTCGATCCTGGCCCTGGCGTCCCATAAGAAGGGGAGTCCCAATATGAGTTGAAGCCCAGGTCACCCTACATGTCTAGGACAACAAAATTGACGCAGACAAAGGAGTTCTTGACTCGCACCAATATGTTCTCGATGACCCCTTCAAGGTGTCGTATTGAAGAATCAACGAGCAGCACGAACATTATAGTAGGGGCAAGAGTAGGGTATTGTAATTGTTCAAAAATTACCTTAGGCATGATGTTGATGCTTGCCCCAAGGTCGCAGAGAACCATGTCGTATTGTTGATCAAAACTCGAACATTGGATCATCAGGACTCCTGGATCTCCATTTAGTGCTGCTGTTAAACCTCCCCAAGCATTCATCTTGTGTTTTCCTGTATGGTTAGTTTGTGGTGTCCTTCGGAACGAGTTTCCCAATCCGGTGGACACCATGTTTACATTTTCGATGGGGGTTCCGGTTGCCCAGGAATTTCCCCTCATCGGAAACAGGAACGACAACAGCAATTTGAACAAGTTGTGATTTGATCATTTTATTGAAACTTAGTTGATTTTTAACAGTAGAAGATAAAGTTTCAATTTTAATATTCAAAATTTCAAGAGATTTGTCATTGGCGGCAAGCTTTTTATTGATGGATTCATTTATTTTTCCTTGACGAAGGACAAGAGCTTTAATGGAGGGTTGGTTTGAATTGAAATTTGGATTGTAATTCAAGCTATAGTTGTTACCTCCTCCTTGGTAGGGCGGTCGTGATTGGTTGCACCCTTGACCTCCTTGTGGATGATACCCATTGTTGTTGATGAAGGCAGCATCTTCACGGGTTTTGGGGCACTCATTCCCCGAGTGTCCACCGTCTCTGCATACTTCACATGCAGATGTTGCGTTGATGGCTTGGGCGTATTTATTCATATGTTCCTTGAATTGCGCACTTTCGTCAAGGCGCTTGAGTAGGAGGTCCATCTTGGCAGAGAGCATGTCCACTTCCTTGACTGTATGCATCCCGCCTTTCACCTTGGGTTGGGAACGTTCATTGTTCCAACCCTAGTTGGAGACCATCTTCTCGACCAAGGCATTTGCTTTGGTGATTGTGAGGTCGAGGAAGGCTCCTCCAGCAGTGGCATCAATGTGGGCTCTTGATTGGGAAGTTAGCCCATTGTAGAAGCTTTGGAGCACGAGCCACTCGTCCATCCCATGATGAGGACAGGCGAGTATGTACTCTTGAAGTCTCTCCCAAGCTTCTGGGATGGATTCCATCCCTGTCTGCTGGAAACTTGATATTTTCCCGCGTAAGGCATTCGTCTTGCCCAGCGGAAAGAATTTTGTGTGGAATGTCATGGAACATTTTTCCCACATGTCGACGACATCTTAGTTCTTGTAGAACCTCTGTTTCGCCATTCCCAATAGGGAAAGGGAAATAGATGAAGTTTGATGGCGTCAGCAGCAACACCCCGTATGGTGACGGTCTCGGACAGCTCCAAGAAGCCTTGGAGGTGGGAGTTGGCATCCTCATTTGACTTGCCACATAATGGCTAGCCTACACCATGTTGATCAGGATGGATTTCAGCTCAATGTTCACATCCCCAGCATTAACGTTGGGTCCAGTTGCCACATTGGCGGCGGAGGGGACGGAAAAGTCGCGGAGAGTCTTCTCAGCAATGGGTTCAGTTGTTGGTGCCTGACGAACTGGCTCGCTTGCTGACAAGAAGAATTGAGGAGGGATGACGCTAGGTTGGACCCTTCTCGTTAACCTCTTAGGGTTATCGATGAAGTTTGTCGGCAAGGAGAAACCAATCATAGACTACCCTGTTTTCATCAAAATTAGGAGAATACAAAAAGTAACATTAGCCTGCATAAGCTATAGCTATGCCTTGAACGTAATGCCAAGAGAATGTGCTAGTAAATCCTTTAGATCAATGCCACTCCCCGACAATGACGCCAGAAATGCTTGTTGGCATTTCTTAGCACCGGTCAGTAGGAACAGTTAAGTCCTTAGCAACGGAGCTAAGGAACACATGGTATGTCTTAATGATTACATAAAGGATCCGCAAGCGCATGGATATACCATTATAGAATTTCACCCAGAGAATATTCGAGTATCGTTATTTATATTTTCCAAAAGGAGGGCATGATGCAAAAGAGTTTACTTGTGATATAACTGAGACGACACGAACAAGGCAGAAGCTATAGCGAATGTAGGGGTAAGTCATAATAAAGATATGAATTGGGTAATGTGACACACACACTCAGCCAAACTCAAGATAAAGAATAAACGAATAAACCTAAGGCTAGTGGGAGCATAGGCATACAACAGGGTCCTAGTAACATCTAGTCAAGCAAGCAAAGGTTATGCAACATACACATGGTTTGGACTATAGGTGCCAGGAAATTAGGGATGTTGGGGAGAATGTCCCACCCTGAAGTACATCTAGGGTGTTACATCTTTGCATGAACTTCTACCCTGAACCCGAACGTGGGGGACTGCACTAACAACAGCGGATACGCTATGGCGGACCAACGGAGCTATCACCTTCCACAAACTACCCCTGCGAGACCGTGGAGCATGGGCATATTCGAAGGATCCCGCATACCCGGGCACCACGCAGATGTATGAGGTCACTACCTTAGTGTACCCGGTTCTCCCACCCTTCCAATGGACAAGTAAAACACTAAGGCAAGCCCAAAAGCACGATGAACCAATATCCTTACCCAGATCATCTATTCTAACCACATATAAAGCATAACTAGTGTAGCAACAAGCATTGATATAACTTAGCATCAAGATAGCATAGCGAGACAAAGAATGATATACTAGCAAGATAGTAAGATAACCAAAGCTCAGCTCTGCATTATGAATAGAGTGCTAACAAAGTGAATACAAAGCCGTACCGAGGACTGAAGTGGTTCTGGCCCAAGAACGACTTGATTCACTAAAGAGAAAGCGCTAGCCTAGCTCCACTACCTAGGATTACAAGTCACAAGTGTGGGTGTGAGAGAGAGAGGCTTCAAGTGAGGTGTGTGTTGAATGAGGGGGTGATGGGTCCCTTTTATAGTCTATTGGGTCGGTTTCCGCCATCTCCACATATGGAAACTTTGCCCACCACCTTTGGAAGGCGCACCTGCAGGGGCTTCAGGGCAGGTGCGGCCGGCCCCTGACCGCCTTTCACCACCGCCTTTGTTTGGGTGACTGACAGGTGGGCCTGGTTCTTATCCCTTAATGTTTCTCGCGTTGTTACGTCGGTTTGGTGTGTCAAGTGGGCCCTTCTTGTAAGTGTGATGCAACGAATGATCTTCTGTGCTTGTGTTGCTGCGTATTCTTCGTGTTTTCTTCTTATTGTAGACTTGTATCCCTGAAATGGTTAAGTAGACAAAAGAACTATGGAACTAGGTTAGTGATACAAATATGTGAGTAAGAGGCATAGATTTCCCGTGCTGGCGAGTATGGTTGACGGTTGGATTTTGTATTTAAGGACAGTCAACAATCAAGCAGGACTTGTGTAAGGGGACTCATTGTAGCATACTTCCCCCGATATACCATAGCCCCCACTGGCCCTGGCGGAAAGGTTTCACACCCCTGGGGTAGATGTTAGCGTGCACATGTTTCCCGAGCACAGCCCTGGGCGGAAAGGACGGAATATTTAAGGTTAGCACAAGAAAAACAAGTTAGTCGTCCGAGGATTAGTTGTTCTTGCAGGGCTTAACATCTCCACAAAAGGTTAGTCATTCTTGTGGGGAATGAAAGACCTCTACAAACACATTCTCCAACAGCAGCACAAATATCAAACAAGGGAAATATTTTTCTATTTTTATTGATGTAGATGAATCAAACTTGAGCAGGAACTAGAAGAAGAACTTGAGCAATACTTTGAGAGAGAGAGAGAGAGCTTTAGGAGGGAAAAAATCACACAACTGAATGGTGCAAGGATCAACACGACACGAAAGAATCACCTAGGTCCAACACTAGGACATGGTCACTTTGGTGGATTTTAGTGGGTAAGATGCTCATTTGACATGACCAGAGGGGACAATTAGTGGAGCCATGATGAGTGTGCAGCCATGTGAAGTGGTGGTGGACATATTTTGTGCTGGTTGGTGGTGAAAAGAAATAAATGGAGCACTTTGGGAAAAGGTAAATATCATAAGAATTGCAAAATGTACCTAATTCAAGCCAAATTCAGCATGCTCTCCATTTAATTTTACCTTGCTAGTAATTTTCTACTCTCTTTAAAATTAATTGCACAAGTGATTCACATTTTTTGAAAGGGAAACATGCAAATGCAATAATGCAAAATAAAATTGGAAAGGGGAATATGAGATACATACTGGTTTTCCTCGCGGTGAGAGCTCGGGTTTAAAGTCCGTGGCGGACGATGCGACTTTCTTCCGCCACACATTCTTGATTTTCTTCGGTGTTGGTGGAATCGGTTCCTCTGGTGCATTCCAGATGCCTTGTTCCTCCTCATAATTCTTTACAAGGAGGTCCATCTCGTCCTTGCTCATCGGTCCTGTCAGTTCGTCCCATTCAAACTGCTCTCCACCGAGTATTTCCACCTCACCATTGGGGAGTGCTTTTAGGAAACACTCGGCGCTTCTCTGCTTCGGAGTGAGCGGCTTTGCCTTTTGTTCCTCCCGAGGCTAGAACTTGGAGAAAATCATCTTTCCATTGATACGAAACCCTGTGTCAAGGACAACAAAGTCCGTAGGGACATAGCATCCCCAGATACGGACAAGCTCATTCTCAATCACCCTCTCGGGATAGCGGATTGTCGAGTCCACAAGTTATGCATGGGCATTTGTAGGAGATAAAGCTGAATAGCGTAACTTTTTAAATAATACCTTGGACATAATGTTGGTGTTGGCTCCCAGATCGTAGAGTGCATCGTCAATGCACCGATTCCAGATCGCGCACTTGATAACAAGTTTTCCGGGATCTTCCTTCTTTTCCAGAGGGGTTCTTAAAATTGCTTTCTTGGCAGCTCTTGGAAGGTAGGTCCCTCTTGGTGTTTGTATTTTGACGTATGAAATTTCACCTGCATGATTAGTGCAGAACAAACTACGAGACATCTTACCCCATCTCGTTGTTACTGTTTTAACAATTTTAATGGAAGGTTTGGGTTGCCCCGGAATCTTTTCGGATTTAGCAACAGGAACAACAATAGTTAACTGAAAAACTTGAGTTTCTATCATTTTAATAAAGCTCAGTTGACTTTTTATAGCATAAGAGAATGATTCCAGTTTCGAATCTATGCTTTCCAGGGTTTTATCATTCGCAAGAAACTTTTTACTAATGTTTTCATTAATTTTAACCTAGTCTAGCACAAGATCTTTGATGGATGGCTGATTATTGAAATTGCTGGAATTGAAATTATTACCTTGTTGTTGCGTCTCAAAAGAGAGATTTGGGCGCGAATTCCAGTCTTGATTGTCGTAGTTGTTCGGACGGTACCCGTTGTCGTTGGAGTTGTTGATGTAGTGGGAATCTTCTCACGTTTCGGGGTAGTCACTCCCCGAATGGCCAGCATTGCCACAGACCTCGCATGTCATGCAAGCGTCCATGGCTTGCATGGTTTCTTGAGCAGGGGCCTCCAGCTTCTTCATTAGGAGGTCCATCTTGGCAGCGAGCATGTCCAGAGCTTCAACTTGATAGACTCCTTGGGTCCATGGTTGGGCATGATTATCTGTCCAACATTGATTCTCTACCACCTTCTCAATGAGGGCATTTCCTCGGCTCTCCTCAAGCGAGAAGAAAGAACCTCTAGCAGCAGCATCAGATACTCACGGGTGGAGCTCTTAAGCCCATGATAAAATGTTTGGATTATGAATCAACTCTGCATACCATGGTGAGGACAAGTAGATATATAGTCCTGGAGGCATTCCCATGCCTCTGGGACAGTTTCATCTTTTAACTGCTAGAAACTAGCAATTTTATTCCATAGGGCATTGGTTTTCCCAACCAGAAAGAACTTAAGCAAAAACGCGCTAGTGCACTTATCCCATGAATCTATGGCTTCGCGAGTAGCATAAAACCATTGCTTTACCTTGCCCAATAATGAGAATGGAAATAAATGAAGGCAAATAGCATGAGTGCTTACTCCGCGTATGGTGAAGGTGTTGCAGATCTCCAGGAAGTGCTGAAGATGTGTGTTCGCATCCTCGTGAGGCTTGCCGTAGAACGAGCTAGCTTGAACCATGTTGATGAGGGCTGGCTTGAGCTCAAAGTTGCCATCTCCGACAGACGGAGTTTGTCCGACATGCACGTTCTCGCTCGATGGATCATCTTGCCTTAGCTTCGGGATACGGAACCCGCGACACGCAGAAAGGGATGAGAAGGGGTGCCGCCAATAACCACAACAGGGATCCTACAGGCCAAGCCGGACGTGGTGGACTACGTAGGCTATATAGGCTGTCACCACCTAACGGCTAGCACACAACCGTGGACTTGGGGAAACCAGGGTTACTGCCTAGTCTAGGTACCACACCTACACTAGCCAACAACTACTTACTCCACTAGCGAGAGAAAGCAACCCTGTCAATACCCAAGTGACAATTCACCACAAGTATTGAGCAGGATCGAAGAACTAGCTAAGACAGAGACTTAATCAGGATCTAGAAGAACTAGAACTACAACCCACTGTAGTCTAAACTTGAAATACTTGAAACTATAATAAAGTAGAAGAAAGATATAAATGACTCAGATACAGCGGCAAAGATAATCTATATTAATAACTCAAGTATTAAAAAAGGGAAAAGTAAAAGATACAAGAGCTTATACTAGAGCTTCTTAGGATGACTCTGGAACCTCCGAGGCAGAGCTCGACTCGACTCTAACTCCCAGACTAAACTATCCTAACTCTACTAAAACAAATGATAGAATGGAGCTCCTTGGTTTGGTGTGTGTTGAACTATGGCTTGGACCACTACATTTATAGTTGGGGAGGTCGGTTTGAGTGGAGTAACTGCCAAGGGATCGAGGGGGTCCCCCAGCCGGTTCGGCCCAACTAGTGGATCCACCACCTTTTCCTTGGACACCTGAGATTCAACCCTAGAGGCAGTTTTGTACTTGGGGCGGTTGGGCCGAACTGGGGTTGCAGCCCAGTGACGCCCCCTGCAATGCCTCTGATCTTGGGTATCTTTCACTTCGCCCGAGTTGTGTGGTTTGGCCCCAGATGATGTCTTCGGTCCATGTGGTTTGCACTGTCATTGCTCTATCACTACTGACATAGACAAGACATTCTTATTGTGCTCCGCTTCACGGAATGCATATGGCTAATGGGGTAACTCGGCCGAACCAGGTGGTTTGGCCGAATTGGCCAATTTGAACCCCTTTAGCATATGTTTCTCAATAATGTACCTACGCAATGGATATTCACCAAAACTCATGGAACTTTATTAGAATATAAACCTAAGTGCATGGAATGACAAATATAACCTTTTTCTTCTCGGAAATTGGTGGTCAAAAACATGCTGTAACAACCGCCAACACCCAGCTTGGTGGATGTGATGGCTACCCAGACTCAGCTTATGCAACAGCTGGCCCGGACCATGCAGCAGTTTTAGGAAAACCAGAACCATCAAGGCCCAAATGAGGAGGATCTTCAGTGAAAGATCGAGAGGTTCACACGATTGAAGGCACCCACGTTTGACTACTTAAACAAACCCCTAGATGCTCACGACCGGCTCAAGACCATTGAGACCAAGCTGGACCAGACCAAATACATAGAGGAAGAGTGTGTAGCCCTAGCAGCACACCAGCTAGAGAGCACAACAAAAGCTTGGTGGGAGAGCTATTGTGACTCTCACGAAAACCCAGGACATATCACATGGCTAAAGTTATGTGAAGCCTTTAAGGAATGCAATTTTCCTGAGCAAGTGATAGTTCACAAGGCTATAGAGTTCACGACAATGACTCAATGAAGCTTGATAGTGGTAGAGTACACCCGACAGTTTGCAAAGATGTCGAGGTATGGCCAGAAGACACCAACACTAAGAAGAAGCAGTTTTGGTTCCACAAAGGTTTGCACAGAGGACTTAGAACAACACTTGCTTCCAGCAGTCACAGGTCGCAGTGAACCAGAACTTAGAGCTATAGCAGTGGAGAAGGAGAGAGTGGACCTGGAAGACACTTGGAGGTTCAAGAAAAAGAAAGCTGACCAACAACACAACCTCAGACTGAGCTAGAGACCGAGAAGTGGCCAGACCAACATGCTGAGAAGGGGATTTCAGCAAGACTCCTGCCAAGGAGGTTCAGGATTTGGCAGAAACCCCTACCTCAACACTGGGAATAGGACCAACAACTACAACAGCTTTGGTAACAAAAACAATAACTACTCCACCCAGGGGAGTTCACACTGGAAGCCGAACAACACGTCGAGAAGTAGCAATGGAATGCCCTTCGTTTGTGTCACACCCCAAAATTATTGTATTTTGGGATGTGAATAGGTAGTACAATTATAACAATGATTTTCTCAAATTCTAAAATTTGTCCAAGGTTTATATAATTAACAAGTAATTTAGTATAGGGAAATAATTATTTTCTAAAAGCAAAATAAAGCAATGTAGGTTTAACGTTGTGTGCCTTGCATTCATGGTGGTTGCATTAAGTGGTTTATGTTTGCAAAGTTTTCTAAAAACAACATTTAGAAGTCATGGGAATTTTCCAGATTTTTGGGATTTATTCCTATTTTTGGAAGGTGCAAAAATCATTTTTCATGATCTCCAAATCTTTTATTTCATTCCTCATGTCCAAATCTATCTCTAGGATTTTCCTATGATTTTTGGGATTTTTGGAGTATCTTTTGTGGCTTAATTGATTTATGTAGAATATTCTAAATTTATCTTTTCATGGAAAGTGATATTCTGAAAATAAAAATAAACCTTAATCTCCTTTTGGGTCGAGGCCCACGAATCTAGCCCAGCCGGCCTTTCCTCATCCACGAGCCAGTAGCCCACCTCCCTTGGGCCCAATCCACCCTAGCCGGCCAAGTCCACCCTGGACTATCTTGGCGTCGTTGCCGCCTCTATCGTGGCCCAACAGGTCCAGCTTGCCCTCTCCAGCACCCCGCTCCCCCGCCTCCACTTGGGCCGCCAACCCAGCTTTTGCTCGGCCCAGCTCGATTTCCTAGCCCAGCCACTGGCGGCCCTCTGCTGCCACATGGGAGCACCACGGCCGCCGCCTCTCTCGGTGTGCGTGTCGTGTGTGCATCGCCCAGGCCCATGCCCCTATAACGCAAACACCCCAAACCCCGGACATGCTCCTGCCCTAGACACCGCCTCTTTCACGCAGCGCCTCCACCGCTGTGATCCAAGCGCCGCCGTTGGCCAGTGCTGTCGATTCACCTAGCCCCAATGTCGGACAATAAAGCGGTCACCACCACAAGGGTCGTGAGATCGAACCCGCCACTTGAAGTCATCGTTTCGTCGCCAGAGCTCGCAGCCCATGGGAAGGTCCGAGCCACCGCCGTCCGCAACAGATTCCGGCCGACTGGTCATCACCGGTGGTTAACGCCGCCACCAGGAGATTCCCCACAACTAGCCAAACCTCCGCTGCCAAACCTCATGGTCATCCCGCCGCCGGAGCTCTTCGCCCTCGAGAAGACACCACCGCTGGTCGTCTGCTTCGCTGTGGTCCGAATTCCGGCCACCGTCGTCCTCATCCGCCGCTAGTAACCTGCCCCTCATGATCCCCTCGACCTCCTGTCCCTGTTCCACTCCTTGCCAGGGCCCATGGCCACCCGAATGCCGGCGAGCCCGCGTCTCAAGCCACCACCGGCCATGGCCGAGAGCTCCCATGAGCTTTTATAGAAAACCCCCTAAGGAAATGTGTAACTAATAGATTAGTTCTTGTGTCTTGCGGATCTTTCAGAAAACCCCCTATTTATTTTAGATCCCAGCAAATAAGTCCAACCCGAGCCCTATTTAGAGATCTAACCTTTCCGTTAACCTTATTCACGGGCACTATTTGATGTGCCTCAGCAGACTTCCAAGCTACACCCTGGAGACTATGGTTAATTAAGAATAGGTCCCTGCAACCTTGTTTTATACATAAAATCCGCGTTTTAGCTCCGATTTAATCCGTTCTTGCTATGTTCGATTCATATTAACTCAAACTACGATATAGTACTGTTATTTACCATGTTATTTATTTCTAAATTTTATTTAATATTAATTTGACTAAATACTATTTAGATATGTTTTTCTAATGAAAATGTAATCATGTTTTATACTCGGTTTTTTGTGTTAATATTAATTTGATTAATATTTATTCAATGAGTTTTGTAAATAAAAGTTAACTAGGCTATATCTTAGTTTTCATAAACTAATATGAATATGATTAATGTGTATGATAATTGGCTTTCTAACTTAAATGCAAATTAGAGGTAAACTCCGAGCTTTCATAAATAAATTTTAATTTGGCTGTTTAATGCCAACATTATATGTTTTTGTATAATAATATGACTAGTGAAACACGATTCATAAAGTTATACTCTAAGATGTTCTCACAAACATTATTTTGTTTATTTCAAATTAAATATTTAATTTCGTATATTTTATATATCAGTAATTATAAATAAAATTTGATTAGCTTTTATCTTGGATTTACAAATTCAAATATAATTATTTGAAATAACCTTTTACATATGATTTTCTTTAATTAAAATCAATCTAGCATATAGTTGTGTTGTTTTACAACCCAAATCCTTCTGATAGCTTTACCTTTCAACATTCGCTTTGTTTTCAGCGATTCTTGTGCTCACGTGACCGTAGTAACAAGCCCTATCCTTTAGTGCGCTCTTTTAAAGCTTTTCCTTTGATTGGTGTACTATTCTTAGTTGTATATTGTTTGTTTGCTAGTTTAGTTACATGTTGTGCTCGATGAATGTTGCGAGTAGAGGAACATCACAAAGAGATTTCAAGAAGAAGATTTTCAAGACTCGGAGCAACTATATTTTGGATAAAGGTAAGTATAGCACGGACAATCCTTGCTACCAAAATGCCCCCTTTAATCATTTATTTTGTATGCATGTGTCTAAATTGATCTACCTTTAAGGTTGTACCTAGCTTTATATTTCCTGTCCGTTATATCCCGGGTTCTTGCATATGGGTAGAACCTTGCTAGGCACAGCTACTTGTCATTATTGCTTAACTGTTAATATTGACATAATGGTTCACTTCAATCTTGAGGATAAAACTTGCTTTTTCGCAACATGGTTCAGGGAGCTAGAGCATGTGCTTTGTAATTTGTTCTAGTGTCTCTCCGTAAGGCCTGGTTCTTAAAGTGGCAACCCAGGAGCCTGTCGCCACCACCGGGACTATTATGGCTCTGGTCTTGGACAAGTAGCATATACATCTCTAGCTTACTAGTGGTTACCGATGGGCCAGCGGCGCTATGGAGAACGTGTGTGCGAGTATGGTAGGATCCACGAAGGATGGGAGATCCGTCGGCTTTGTCTCGTTATACACAATCCCGTGTTGGGAGTCTCTGCGATGTAGAAATCCACACGTAGTGCATTGTTGGGTGCAATGCCCGCGCTATGGACGTCATTGACCCTCTTACTTAGTGCGATGTCATAAGCGTTAGTCAATCTCGGTGCATTGGGTCATGCTGCCCGTGGTGTTCCATAGCGGCTAGTGTGCTTGCTAGGGTGTCTTGTGAAAAGTCTCGTAGCATTTCTATGCAGTCACACCAAAGGAAGTGTGGATGTGCGTGGTTGGGTGCAAAGTTCTTTTGAACTTTTATGCAACCAGTGGGTAAAGGGCGAAACCTCTGCAGAGTGTACATCTATCATGATAGCCATGCTCACGGTCACGAGCGGTTTGGATCCTTTTTTATTAGTGGTTCTTTAATTAAGATGATGTTTATTTTTGCTTAATGTCACTTATACTTTATTAATTGGGTTTGCAACTAGGATTCATTCACTTGTAGAAACTTGGATAATGTTAAAATGAATCAACTAAAATGCTAATGCACTTCAGCCATGTCAAGTCTTCTTTTGAGCCTTCATACACTAGTCTTATACTTGCTAAGTAAATGGATTACTTACACTTGTCATTATTCAACAAAATCGCGGATGGGTAACAGATGGATCAATAAATGAGACAGCAACTACAGGATTTCCTGAGGAACTTCCATACTACTGAGCTGTGGTCAACTAGTCAGAGTCCTTGTGGATTGCAGCTCTGCTTAATTGAGATTTAATAATTAGACTTCCGCTATGTTTATTTATTTATTTGTGTTCAACTCTGATGTAAAACTATTTTATTCGAGCATTGTGTACCCTAAGATTCCATATTTGTAAGCTATATGTGTGTTTGGACTTCCTGGGTTCACATATGGCAGCATTCGGGTTTCTGTGTAAACCAGTGTGTGATAGTTTGCTTCGGGTGTGGAAAGCCAGGCCACAAGTCGTTCGAGTGTCCAGACAGCAATAACAGGCAGACCCTAGCAAAAGCACCAGCACCAGGCAACCAAGATAAGCAATAGGCCACAACCTTCAGAGGGTGACTTAACCACATGATTGAAGAGGACGAGGAGGATCCTCCCGACGTGGCACTCGATGAGTTTATAGTAATTGGCATTAAAGCTTGACTCCTATTCGATTCTGGTGCCACTAGTTCTTTCGTTTCTTCGAAGTTTGTGATGGAGCAGTCCCAACTTCTCCACTAGGAGAGCTTAAATGCATTCGAGTATGCCCGTCAGTTAGCATGATGCTAGAAGGGCAAGAGTTCTTTGGAGACCTAACGGTGTTGCAGTTAGAAGGAATCGAGGTGATTCATGGAATGGATTGGCTAACATCTCACAAGGGAGTGATTAGTTGCTCACCAAGATTAGTTGAGCTGATGCGCCCAAGTGGAAGTAAGGTGATAGTGAAACCACTAAAATCAAAAGGAGGGTCTAAGATGTGTGCCATGAGGCAGTTCGTATACTCGATCAAGGAAAAGACCTTGGAGGAGGTACCTGTAGTTTGTGAATACCCAGATGTCTTCCCAAAAGAACTGGCAGGCCTACCACCTGATCGTGACATGGAATTTATAATTGAGTTGCAACCAGGAACAGGGACAATTGCCAATAGACCGTACAGAATGTCAGTGGAAGAACTGAAAGAGTTGAAGAAGCAATTGAAGGAGATGTTGGATAGTGCGGTGATTAGACCCAGCGCATCCCCATGGGGATCTCCAGTACTGTTTGTAAAGAAGAAGGATGGTTCTATGCGAATGTGTGTGGACTATCGATCTTGGAACACAATAACTATGAAGAACAATTATCTGTTGCCCAGGATTGACGATTTGCTGGATCAATTGAAGAAAACCAAGTATTTCAACAAGATAGACCTAAGGTCGGGATACCACCAAATGAAGATGAGGAAAGGAGGCATCCGTAAGACAGCTTTCGTGACTTGATATTGGCAATACGTGTTCACTGTGGTGTCCTTTCAAATAACAAACGCACACGCTTACTTCATGAACATGATGAACATAGTGGTCATGGAAGAACTTGACAAGTGTTGGCACTTCTTATGATCCAATATCAGGATTGTGAATCCCTGTACTGGGGTAAGGAGTGTTTCAGTGTTTTTTCCTTATGGCTTAGTAAAATATATAAATATTCTGCAAGCACACATAATTAGCACTATAGCACTTCACCAGGGAGTAATCCGAGGTATCGTAATTTATATTTCTGCAGGGAAGCTTTGGCAAGAGTACTAGCAAACAGATATTCGAGACTATCAGAGAAGGGTACACTACTAGCAAGACAGGGGATAACAGTAAAGGATAGGAGTGGATATATCGTGACACACAGCTCAACGGGGCTCGGATAGGAAAGAGAAGGATTAGATAGCTGGCAGGACAACGAGCAGAGATAGAGGATTCCTATGTACTTTATCTATCAATCTCACTCGAGTCAAGAGATACAGTGGCTGAGGTGCCACCACTTGGAGGTCAGGGTAAACTCTAATGTCTTAGCTTCAGGATAATAGAACCTATGACACGCAAAAAGGGATGAGAAGTGGTGCCACCAATCCTGCACTGTGGAATCCTACAGGACGACACGAACGTGATGGGCTACGTAGGCCGTATAGGGCTGTCACCACCTAACGGCTACCACCTTCGCTAAGGCTAAAATCCATTTGGGGAGGTTCAAATATATTATTTCGGTTCCTCATGTCCAACTCTATCTCTGGAATTTTTCCTAGGATTTTTAGAATTTTTAGAATATTTTTCATGGTTTTAATATCAATTCTGGACTTATCTGGAATTATTTTATAACCAGAAAAATAATTATTCCAAAAATTCAAATCACCCTAAATCTTAGTAGACCAGCCTTGGCCCAAAGTTGACCCAATTTTAGGCCAAATCCATCTCATCACTTTATTGGGCTAAATTTCAAAGCCCATTCACTTTGAAATGAGGCAACCCACCTTTAGTCCCATATTGCTAATGAACCTGGAAGTGAGAGGTTTTCTCCATATATATACGAACCACCTTTCCTTTGGAAAAGGCACACCATCGACTCATTTACAGGGAGGCCACTTTGATTGGGATTCCCTAAGGTAGTCTTCTTCCGCCATATCTTCCACTACAGCCCATTCTTCATCTCGTCGTCGCGTCGAGCCTTCCGTCGTTTTTGGCCTCAAGATTTTCGGTAAGACCCTCAGCAAATCTTGTAATTTTCTAGCATATTCATTTAGTCTATACTCTTTCGTAGAAAAGCCTCTGACTTTTGGGCATTAGCCCTCGGTTCTTATATGAAATTGCGTATAGGTCCTCGGTTTTTCACGAATAGGTCCCTGGAAGTTTTTAAACCTTGCCAGCAAGTCCCCGAACCTTAGAAACGTCATATCTTTCTCGTTTTAGCTCCGATTAGCATGATTCTTGCGCTCACGTGATCCTAGAATCGAGCCCTATCCTTTAGTGTGCTCTTTTAAAAGTTTACTTTTGATTGGTGTATTGTTCTTAGTTGTTCTTGTTGGTTTGCTTGTATATTTGTGCTCGATGATTGCTGCGAGTAGAGGGACGTCATCGAGAGATGTCAAGCAGAAGAGTTTGAAGATCAAATTTGAAGACTATGAGTAGTTATAATGGATTTGAGGCAAGTTATAGCACGGACAATTCTTGCTACCTAAACTCACTCTTTACACTTATTTAATTTCATATGCATGTGTCTAAATTGATGTCCTATTAAGGTTGTACCTAGTTTTGACTATCGTATCCTTGTTTACCTTGGGTCTTTGCATATGGGTAGAATCTTTGCTATGTGCTGCTACTATCACCAATATTTAATTGTTAATCTTGACTTAATGGTTCACTTTAATGTTAATGATAAAACTTGCTTTTTAGCAACTTGGTTTAGGGAACTAGAGCATGTGCTTCGTGCTTCATTCTAGTGTCTCTCCGTAAGGTCCGGTTCTTAAAGCGGCAACCCAGGAGCCTGTCGCCACTGCTAGAACTATTATGGCTCTAGTCTTGGTCAAATAGCATGTACGTCTCTAGCTTGTCAGTGATTACCGAAGTGGCCGACGGCGTTATGGGAAACATGGGTGAGAGTATGTCTTGATCCACCGAGGATGGGTGATCCGTCGGCTATGCCCCCGTGAGGCACAATCCCGTGCTGGGAGTCCCTGCGATGGGGAACTCCACACATTGCGCATTGTTGGGTGTGATGCCCGTGCTCTGGACGCCATTGATCCCCCTATGGTGTGACTCCGTAGGCGTACGTCAATCTCGGTGCCTGGGCCATGCTGCCTGTGCTGTACCATAATCGGTCACTGTCTTGTTAGGGTATCTTGTGAAAAACCTCGTAGCATCCCTATGCGGTCACACCACAGTAGTGTGATTTGTGAGGTCTGATCCACCTCCGCGTGGTTGGGTTTAAAGTTCGTTTGAACTTTTACGCGACTGGTGGGTAAAGGGCGAAACCTCTACAGAGTGTAAAATCTATCATGATAGCCTTGCTCAGGGTCACGAGCGTCCTGGATCCTTTTTTATTAGAATATGATGTTTATTTATGTTTAATAGTCACTTACACTTTATTAATTGGGTTGCAACTGGGTTTTATCCACTTGTAGTAATTTGGTTAATGTTAAAATGAACCAACTAAAAATGCTAATGCAGTTAAGCCATGTCTAGCCTTATTTTGAGCCTTCATACCCGTGCTATACTTGCTAAGTAATTATTTACTTACACTTATGTTAAAATGAACCAACTAAAAGTGTTAATGCAGTTAAGCCGTGTCTAACCTTATTTTTAGCCTTCATACCCGTGCTATACTTGCTAAGTAAATATTTATTTACACTTGTTATTTATTCAACAAAATCCCGGATGGGTAAACAGATTGGGTTGGGCATGAGTCTGCTGCTGAGTTTCCAGAAGATTTACCGTACTTCTGAGCTGTGATCTCCCAGTCAGAGTCCCTGTGGATTACGGCTCCATTAGTTTGAGAGTTTATTAGTCTTCCGTTGTTATTGTTTAGTTTATTTATGAAGCACTCTGATGTAAAACTCTATTTAATGAAGAATTTATTCAAGCATATGTTCTCTATTTATCATATTTGTTTGCTATATGTGTACTATGACTTTCTGGGCACACATTTGGCCACATTCATGTTCTTGTGAAAATCTGGGTGTGACAGATTGGTATCAGAGCCGTGCTGACTGTAGGGCCGCAGCCTAGATAGTACTGGTCATCTTTTATAGGTTATTTTGCCATACAACTAGTCGGTGTCCCTGTGGACTTGTGGCTCTACTTGTCAAGAGAGTTAGACTTCCGCTGTGTTTTATTTAGGTAGACTCTGATGTAAACTATTTTATTCGAGCATTTGGACTCTGATTTCCATATTTGTATGTTGTATGTGTTCAGTGGACATCCTAGGCACACATATGGCAGCATTCGGGTTTCTGTGTAAATCCGGGTGTGACAGATTGGTATCAGAGCCATGCTGACTGTAGGGCCGCAGCCTAGATAGTACTGGTCATCTTTTATTGGTTATTTTGCCATACAACCCTTGCTTTCTCTATCCTTGAGATTTATTCATAAAAAGTGCTATCCTTGAGCATTTTACCCTCCTTGATGACTTATCTTTTGGTCATTATATCCTTGGTTGTTTTATCCTCTCCTTGATAAATTACTTCTCACCATTGACTTCTAATTATTTGCCTACACCTTGGTTTGATAAACTACTGATCTTAAATTCTTATCTATTTAACTCCTTCTTGCTTATTGCTTTACCTTGGTAATTCATCTCCCCTCCTTGAGATTTGTGTTACTCTTGTGAGTATCCTTGTTTACTCAGTCATTCCTTAACCGTAATTCCATTTCACTCCTCCTTGTTCTTCTGTCACTTTTGATTCTTTCCTTGGCCTTTGATCCCAAAGTGTCTTTTCCACTCTTCCTTTATCCTAAAACACTTAGATTGTCTGTGTCGTTTTGATGCATTCCCATGTCACTTGAAGAATGAAGATACTAGTCTACTACAAGAAGTTCAAACCTGAGTGACTTCAGAGTACAAGACAACGTCGCACTCACTATCGCTACAACCAAGAAGTTGGACACCACACTAGACGACTTTGAAGATGTAGGGTGAAGAAGACTGAAGAGACAACCTTGCATAGGAGGATTCCCTTCACATTATTGACAACATTTAGAGTCACTTTTATGCTTGTGTGTTTAACCTTTATTGAGTGTGCTTGTAATGCCTGTTCTTATGCTTTTGATTGATTTTCTTCTTTGGAATGATTGTGTAGTTGGGCTCTCTCTGTTTTCCCCGCACATTCTTGTTCTTCTTGCTATCGATTCATGTAAATCAAGTGAATAACATCAAGAAGCAAACCAGAAGCCAATCCCCGTAATGAGGAAATGAAGCTAAAGAAGATTTGAAGTAGAGACTTTGCAACTGCATCAACAAAGAATATGAAGATGATGGAACCAGCTACATCAAGTGACACATTTTGATATCACGTTTTATCCCTTCTAGAATCTTGTTGTCCCGTTCTCCTCCTTGTCCCTAGTCCTTGCGAATCTCGGGACGAGATTCTGTTT
>OAMR01000352.1:341052-388878 GCA_900205405.1 Echinochloa crus-galli | reverse complement strand
TTTTCTGAGTTAAATTAAAACAACATAGGTTTAATATTGAGTGCTTTGCATTCATGCCTGTTGCATTTAGTGGTTTTATGTGTGTAAAGTTTTCACAAACGCGTATACAAGCCTAATGGGAATTTTCCAGAGTTTTCTGGCATTTATTCCTATTTTCCTTAGAGCAAATTCCAATTTTTGGATTAGGGCAAAATCCATTTCGTGAGGTTTAAATATATTATTTGGGTTCCTCATGTCCAGCTCTATCTCTGGAACTTTTCCTAGGATTTTTAGATTTTTCAGAATATTTTTCATGGTTTTAATATCAATTCTGGACTTATCTGAAATTATTTTATAACCAGAAAAATAATTATTCCGAAAATTAAAATCACCCTAAATCTTAGTAGACCAGCCTTGGCCCAAAGTTGACCCAATTTTATGCCAAATCCATCCCATCACTTTATTGGGCCAAATTTTAAAGCCCATTCACATTGGAACGGGGCAACCCACCTTTACTCCCATATTGCTAATGAACCTGGAAGTGAGAGGTTTTCTCCCTATATATACGAACCACCTCTCCTCTGGAAAAAGGCACACCATCGACTCTTTTACAGGGAGGCCCCTTTGTTTGGGATTCCCTAAGGTAGTCTTCTTCCACCATATCTTCCACTACTGCCCATTCTTCATCTCGTCGTCGCGCCGAGCCTTCCGTCGTTTTTGGCCTCAATATTTTCGGTAAGACCCTCAGCAAATCTTGTAATTTTCTACCATATTCATTTCATCTATACTCTTTCAAAGAAAAGCGCATGTCTTTTGCACGTTAGCCCTCAGGTTCTTATATGAAATTGCGTATAGGTCCTCGGTTTGTCACGAATAGGTCCCTGGAAGTTTTTAAACCGTGCCAGCAAGTCCCCGAACCTTAGAAACGTCATATCTTTCTCGTTTTAGCTCCGATTAGCGTGATTCTTGCGCTCACGTGATCCTAGAAACGAGCTCTATCCTTTAGTGCACTCTTTTAAAAGTTTACTTTTGATTGGTGTATTGTTCTTAGTTGTTCTTGTTGGTTTGCTTATATGTTTGTGCTCGATGATTGCTGCGAGTAGATGGACGTCATCGAGAGATTTCAAGCAGAAGAGTTTGAAGATCAAGATTTGAAGACTATGAGTAATTATAATGGATTTGAGGCAAGTTATAGGATGGACAATCCTTGCTACCTAAACTCACTCTTTACACTTATTTAATTTCATATGCATGTGTCTAAATTGATGTCCTATTAAGGTTGTACCTAGTTTTGACTATCCTATCCTTGTTTACCTTGGGTCTTTGCATATGGGTAGAATCTTTGTTATGCGCTGCTACTATCACCAATATTTAATTATTAATCTTGACTTAATGGTTCACTTTAACGTTAATGAGAAAACTTGCTTTTTACCAACTTGGTTTAGGGAACTAGAGCATGTACTTCGTGCTTTGTTCTAGTGTCTCTCCATAAGGTCCGGTTCTTAAAGCGGCAACCCAGGAGCCTGTTGCCACCGCTAGAACTATTATGGCTCTGGTCTTGGTCAAGTAGCATGTACGTCTCTAGCTTGCCAGTGGTTACCGGAGTGGCCGACGGCGTTATGGGAAACATGGGTGAGAGTATATTTTGATTCACCGAGGACGGGTGATCCGTCGGCTATGCCCCCGTGAGGCACAGTCCTGTGCTGGGAGTCCCTGCGATGGGGAACTCCACACGTTGCACATTGTTGGGTGTGATGGCCACGCTCTGGACGCCATTGACCCCCCTATGCTGTGACTCCGTAGGCGTACGTCAATCTCGGTGCCTGGGCGATGCTGCCTGTGTGGTACCATAATCGGCCACTGTCTTGTTAGGGTGTCTTGTGAAAAACCTCGTAGCATCCCTACGCGGTCACACCACTGTAGTGTGATTTGTGAGGTCTGATCCACCTCGGTGTCGTTGGGTTTAAAGTTCGTTTGGACTTTTACGCGACTGGTGGGTAAAGGGCGAAACCTCTGCAGAGTGTAAAATCTATCATGATAGCCTTGCTCAGGGTCACGAGCGGCCTGGATCATTTTTTATTAGAATATGATGTTTATTTATGCTTAATTGTCACTTACACTTTATTAATTGGGTTACAACTGGGTTTTATCCACTTGTAATATTTTGGTTAATGTTAAAATGAACCAACTAAAAGTGCTAATGCAGTTAAGCCGTGTCTAGACTTATTTTGAGCCTTCATACCCATGCTATACTTGCTAAGTAAATGTTTACTTACACACTATTATTTATTCAACAAAATCTCGGATGGGTAAACAGATTGTGCTGGGCATGAGTCTCCTGCTGAGTTTCCAGAAGATTTACTGTACTTCTGAGTTGTGATATCCCTGTCAGAGTCCATGTGGATTACGGCTCCATTAGTTTGAGAGTTTATTAGTCTTCTGCTGTTATTGTTTAGTTTATTTATGAAGCACTCTGATGTAAAACTCTATTTAATAAAGAATTTATTCAAGCATATGCTCTCTGTTTATCATATTTCTTCGCTATATGTGTACTATGACTTCCTGGGCACACATATGGCCGCATTCGGATTTTTGTGAAAATCCGGGTGTGACACAAACTAAGGTTACTGTCTAGTGTAGGAACCACTCATACACTAGTGAACAACTACTTACTCTACTAGCAAGAGCAAGCCACCTCGTTAATACCGTAGTGACAATTCACCACAAGTATTGAGCAAGATCGAAGTACCAACTAATACAAAGACTTAAACAAGATCCAGAAGCACTAAAACTACAATCGACTAAAGTCTAAACACGATATAGATGCAACTAGAATAAAGTTGAAGCAAGCTATAAATGACAAAGACAAGATGATAAACATATTCTATATTGATAACTCAAAGTCTACAAAAGGAAACAAAAAGATACAAGAGCTTACACCAGAGCTTCTAAAAATGACTTCGAAACCTCCGAGGCATAGCTCGCCTCAACTCTAACTCCAAGACTAACTATCCTAACTCTACTAGAAGAAGTGGAGAATGAGCTCCTTGGCTTTGGTGTGTGTGATACAAGTGAAAGACCACTGTATTTATAGGTGATCCAAGGCGGTGGAGAGGAGTGGCGGCCAAGGGAGCCAGGGGTGCCCCCTGGGGATTTGGGTGAACTCCCCGGGTTCGGTCGAACCACAGGATGCACCGCCTCAACTCCTGGACACCTTGGATTTCTTCTGGGTGGCGGTTGGCAGTTGGGGGCGGTTTGGCCGAACTGGCCTGGACCCCTGCAACGCCTTTGCTTCCTGGGCCTTGTGGATGACTTGCTCGTGGTTGGCTTCATGTTGGTTCAACCCAGAGTGACGTGTCAGTGGTCCATGTGGCTTGCACGGTCATCACTCGGTCACTGCTTATGTGGACGGCCTCCCGGTTGTGCTTCGCATCGTGTACGACTAAGGGGAGTAACCGGCCGAATTGTGTCGTTCGGCCGAATCTGTCAATTCTGACCCCTATAGCATGTATATCTCGTTGTTGTACCTGCACAAGTGAAACACACCAAAACTCATGGAACTTTATTAGAAATTAACCTAGATGCATGGAATGTCACCTATAACCTCTTTTATTTCTGAGAATTGTTGGTCAAAAACGTGCCGTAACGACCGCCAACAAGCTCCCACAAGCTTAGACCTTTGCTCGTCCTCGAGCAAAGATAGAAACTTAGGCTTGCTGGATCAGGAGTTGCTACAATGTCAGTATTTTGTAGGTAATCTTTATAAACAACTATTACTCCAAAATACTCGAATCATTGGCAAAGTATCAACTCACCATTTTACCTATGAGGCGTATAGCAATCTCCTTGAATTGGGCGGTTGAAAGGTTGAACAGTTTTGATTTAGTTTTATTCCACTCCTACACTTTTTAGGATCCCATCTCGGAGTTTTCCACAATTTTTGAAAATTTAAATTTGTTCCTCATTTGGCACACTCTATCACTCAAGTGGTATTTGAATCCTCACTGAAGGCTTGTGCCTTCTTTCATCCTAAAATCTAATGAAGCTTTTTGTGTGGCTCAGGGACCATGGGTGAAGGCATACTTGCATCTTATATTTTGCTAAGTCAAAGACTGGACCTTAGGAGAACCAAATCACACCTTTTGATCGAGAAGTGTAAGTATGTGGAAAATGTGGAGTGGGGAATTGGTGGAAACTCCTTGGGATGATTGTTCCTCTCCTTGATTTATTTTTGAGATCATGGGCTATCTTTCTTTTTGCTCATATTTTTGCCATGCCATTTGGCATGCTTTTCTTATATCTTATTTTTGGCATGCTTTTCTTTTTTTCTCTTTCTTTTTGCCGTGCTCTTTGGCATGCTTTTCTTTTTGCATAGCCCATGTCTCTACTCAATGATACTTGGAGAGGAGATTATAGAACATGGAGCATTTAATTTGTGGATGGATGATGGAAATATTTGATAACTCCTAGTGTAGGAATTACAAGTGAGGGTGGTGTGTACGTGAATCTCGATCTTAGAAGCATGAAAGTTTCACCCAAAGGTCACAACAATTTGACAAAGCTCACTAAGACAACAAGCAGCATATGAGTAGAAATTTTCAACTAAGCTTATCATATGGCTTTGGTAGGTATTTTGACATATCAGGAACTTTATTTTATTTTTGAAAACATAAATCATCCAAGATTTTCACCGTACTAAGAGAGAAGAAAGAATTCAACCAAATCTCACTATAGCATTCCTCACTACAACTTAGACTTGGTATAAAGCATGTGCTCCCACAAGGTTTTCAGGTTCATTTTTACTCATGCCAATTAACTGAAGTACTACAGAGCAACTAGTTGAAACAAAGCACTTGCAAAATTAATGACATAACAACTATTCATCATTTCCAAAGTGAGAGGCATATGGTTCATTCCATGAATAGTTGGGAGTAGATTTTATTCAAAGCAATTATTTTTGGTCTTTTCATTTTTAGATGAAGATAAAATTGGAAGGGAAATAGAAAAGGGAAATGGCAAATGCAAAATAAAAGTGCTGATGGGAACATGAAACGTACCTGGTGGGGGTCCTCCCCCAAGCTTGGGTATTTCCGTCACTGGTAGGGCCTGAACCTTGTGAAATAGTCTGTCATCTGGTCCGTCTACTGCTGGACGTCGTACCTCAGGGAATCCAGCACACCGCTATTCTCTTGGTGATACTTAGAATGGCGCTCCAGGGTGTTCTCGATGTTGAGGGTACGGTCGTCGATCCTCAGGGAATCCAGCACACCATCTCGACTAAATTTTCTCAAAGTTTTAGAGGGCTCTAAAGAACATCGGCGATCAAAACCCAGAGCCACACTAAAATCCCTCCAAGAGTAGAAATACTCTTGGTTGTAAAACTGAAAGTGAATACCCTCCTTTTCAGATGAAAGAGTTGTAAGAAATTTGAGGGTAAGGAGATATGAACCTGGTTCGTCTACGCTCCAGAAGTTGCTCCAGCCAACAGCTTCAATCACTTCTAGGAATTCTTCATTCATACCCGTCCTTACGAGCAGGTCATGCTCGAAGATACGGGTAAGCTCGAACTCCTTCAGGCGCAACATGTTGAAGGCTTCACGCTCTCGATCCGTCCGAAGGATGATGTCGTCCTTGCTCATGAGCCGCCGAACCGGGGTTGAGGCAGAGCCTCTACCCAAGTTGGCTGCTCCTGGCTCATCCACCTCCATCTGGCTCGAGCCACGGGACGGTGCTGGGGAGCTCCCGGCATCCTCCTCTCCCAAATGCTTGCTCAGCCGAGCAGAGCATCGAAAAGAGGAGAAGAGCTTCGACATGCTTCCTGCAAAAGGTTAGCAATGACTACCCGAAGGACTAAAAATATGGGGTTAGCACAAACAAAACAAGTCAGTCGTTTGAGGGTCAGTCATTTGAGGGTCAGTCATTTCACCACAAAAGGTTAGTCGTTCTTGTGGGTGTTGGAAACCACCACAAACACGTTTAAGTTTCAACACAAAGATCAAGCAAAGCAAAATATTTTTGTGGTTTCTATCACTGCAAATGTATCAAACTTAAGCCAGAACAAGAGAAGAACTTGAGCAATGACTTGAGCAAGAACTAGAGAAAGAGACAGAGGTCCTGGCAAAAAACTTTTAGAGTGGAGTGGTGCAGCAAGTAAGGAGGCAAGGGTGGCATTTATAGGCCAAAGGGGGCAGCCGGGCGGGTTCGGCCGAACTGCCCTGTTTCGGCCGAACCGGGCGTGTTCGGCCGAACATGGCATGGGCACTTTGGTGTTTTTTGGTAGGTAAGATGCAAAATTGACATGACCAAAGTGGAAATTAGTGGAGTCAATTCCATGCTGCAATGTTTGGTGGTCATTGATGAGTGTGCGGCCATGTGAAATGGGGTGGACATGTTTTGTGCTGGTTGGTGATGACAAGAAATAAATGGAGCACTTTGGAAAATATGATTGGAATTGAAAAATGTACCCAATTCAATTAAAATTCAGCATGCTCTCCATTTATTTTTATAATGCTTGCAATTTTCTACCCTCTTCCAGATTAATTGCACAAGTGGTTCATTTATTTGGGAAAGGGAAACATGCAAATGAAAAGATGGAAAATAAAATTTGGAAGGAAAACGTGAGATACATACCGGTTTTTCTCGTGGAGAGAGCATGTGTTTAAAGTCCACGAGCAGGACTCCTCCTGTCTTCTATGAATTTTGTCATCGTCCGACCCTAGAGTGGGTGGTTCGGATGATGCAACCTTCTTCCGCCACACCTTATTGGTCTTCTTTAGTGTCGGTGGCTGTGGGATTGGCTCCTTTGGGGAATTCCAGAGGGATTGTTCCTCCTCGTATCTTTTGATGAGGATGTCCATTTCTTCTGTCCTCATTAGTCCTGTTAGCTCATCACATTCAAACTGCTCCCCACCGAGTATTTCCACTGATGAGTGCTTTTAGGAAACACTCGGTATTTCCACCGAATTTTGTCACATGGTCCAAACTCGAAGGAGATCGGTGTCATGCTGATGCGGAACGAGACTTTTCTCACTTCCATATCGATCATAGCCTGGGCAGTGTTTAAAAATGGCCAGCCCAACACAAGGGGAAACGAATAATCGCTCCCCGTGTCAAGGACGACGAAGTCCGTAGGGACATAATATCACCAAATTCGGACTGGCACAATTTCAATCACTCCCTCGGGTTAGCGGATCGTCGAGTTCACAAGTTGTACCTGGGCAGTTGTAGTAGACAAAGTAGAATAGCATAACTTTTGGAATAGTACTTAGACATGATGTTGACGCTGGCTCCCAGATCGCAGAGTGCATCATTAATGCGACGATTCCAAATCACGCATGTTCGTGGTCGTTACGGCCTGATTTCCGACCCCCAACCAAGTATAAAATGAATACAATGAAACAATGCACCATAGCTATAGGGCTTATTTCTAACCATTTCCACGAGCGTTGGTGTCTATTTGATTTCAGGAGGAGAACTATCAATTCATGGCAAAAACACTCAAGATTGTGGTTCCACTCAAGTCTCAGGGTTGAGACGGGTGTCCCCCTTAGTGTCCCGGGCCTACATGGTTCATCAAAGCCAACAACCAACACATGGACCATGGAGCAGAGGGGAGCCCGAGCTCGAGCCCACTTTGGCCAAAGGCCCAGAGTTCGCCCGAAGCAAACCAACCTACAAACTAGGGATGCAATCTGGACCAAAGGAAGCGATGGCGGTGGATCGGGTGGTTCGACCGAACTGGGCCAGTTCGGCCGAACTCCCCCCAGTTCGCCCAAACTAGGTCAACCGCCTTACAACCGACCCTGAGCACGGATCTAGGCTGTAGGAGTTGAGGAAGTGCCACATTGCAGTTCGCCCGAACCACATGGGTTTGGCCAAACCGTCTTGTTCGGCCGAATCGACCGGCACCGCCTCTCGGTGCCTTGGACGCTGCTCCTTCCTCCACTGCCCTTGGCCACTATAAATTGAAGCACCTAGCACATGTTTCAAGACACAACACAAGTGAGTGAGGCATTAGTGAAGGGTTGGTACTTGTATCTTTAGAAGATAGGGAGAGAGGAGAGGTGAACGTCCGGGGAGGAGCCGGAGTGTTGGCCCCTCTTCCAGCTGTACCACTTTCTTGAACTCCGCTTCATGAGGGTTGTTCTATCATTTGATTCCCATTGAAGTGAGGGTAATCCTAAATCGCATCCTGGATGATACTCCCTACACTGGAATCTATGATGAACTCCCCAATGAAGAAGAGAAACAGCTTAAACCTGAGGAGCCTGTATGTTCACAATTCAAATATATCAGCTCTTCCATTTCATCAGAACCCGATGCTCATTTTGAACCCGATTCTAGCCTGGATTATTATCATCCGCTCTACACCACTCCCTATGATTTTGATGATGATCTATTCGATAACGTAGGGAGTGTAGCAAGTTGCCCATTGGAACAATGTGTAGGGCAAAAGGATCATCCTTCTGACAAGGAAGAACTAGAATATCAGAGAGAGTACTTAGGACGTCTCTCTGCATCACAAGGCGGGAATGGCTAGATGAGGGTGAAGCCTTGACCGAGGTCGTAAAAATGCCCTAGAGAATCCGAACAATCTTTTGTGAAGTTATGGGCATAGACAAGGAAATCGGGTACGACCCGAGCCTCGGAATCAACATAATCTCTAGCTCTTTGGTGCAAGCTCAACTTCCCGATGAACCATGGTCATCATTTCATAAACATCTCAGGTTCTCATCGGGAAGGATCCTCGATTGTTTAGGGATCTTGCGGGTCATACCCATTAAGATTAATGACCCTAAACTTTTCCTGGATTTCCATATCTTTGGCCTACCCAATGATTCCACATGCTCCGTCTTTATCGGTAGGCGAATCATGAAAATCCTAGAAAATTCCTATTCCTTGAATAGACTTACATCCTGATCCTGATCCTATAGAGGAGGTCATGTCAACATCTTTGATAGACTTACAGCAACCTATCCTAGAAGAATATGCCCAATTCTTTATGGATTAAAAAAAATTCATCCTCCACCCGAACTTAAGCCTCTCCCCCCTTGACTGAAGGATGCCTTCCTCTTTAAGGACAAACACACTCTAGTGACCATCAGTGACATACTCTCTAACATTGAAACCAATGAGACATTCACTATCCTGGAGGAAAACCAATGAATCTTTGGACGCTCGGTCCAATACATAAAACGGATTACTCCTAAACTTCAGACACATCATATCCCTATCTCACCTTATCTTGGGGTCGCAAGGAAAGTGTCATGAATATTCATCTTTTATCTAGGAAAGACTAGATTCAAAGTTAGAAGCAATCATCTTCCCCTATCCTACTCCTAAACATGAGCTTGTGCCTACACTTCCCACCAACATAGAGGGGATTCCTAGTTTCCTTGGCCACGCTAAGCTTTATAGGTGTTTCATCAAAAATTTCTCTCTAATAGCCCGGTCGTTAACTAATCTCCTAGCCAAGGAAGCCCCTTTTCGTCTCTGATGAAGAGTGTTATGCTGCCTTTCACACCCTCAAGAAAGCACTCAATTCTGCTCCCATCATCCAGCCTCGCGACTGGAGCATCCCATTAGAAATCATGTGTGATGCGAGCGATTATGCTGTAGGAGCTTTTGTGGGCCAAACCAAGGACAAGAAGCATTATGATATCTCATACGCTAGCATAATGCTCACTGGCCCCAGCTCAACTACACAACCATGGAAAAGGAACTCTTATCAGTTGTGTTTGTTATAGATAAATTCTGGTCCTACCGACTTGGGGCAAAGGTCATAGTCTATTCAGACCATGATGCTCTAAAGCATCTTTTGACCAAATAGAATGCGAAACCAAGACTCATCCGTTGGGTCTGTCTCGGATACAAGTCCCGTTTGATCACCCCATTGACGATTTCTTATGGGATGATACGCTCCTCAAGGTCACAATACTAGAGCCATGGTACGCCAAGATAGTCAACTTCATGGTGTCAGGGTATGTCCCATCAGGTGAAAATAGGAAAAGATTGGTTTATGAGATCATACTACACCTATGGGATGACCCATATCTATTCCGGATATGACTCCTCAGACGATGCATATCTGCACCTGAAGGACCTAAAATCTTGGAGAGATATCATGCAGCACCTTATGGAGGTCACTAGAGCATTCAGAACAAATGCCAAGGTCTAGCAATGTGGGCTTTATTTTCTTAGCATGTACGAGGATGCTAAGGAATTTAACCAAAGATGCCCACGTTGCCAGAAACACGGGAATATAAGCACTAGAGACGCAATGTCACTCACCAGTAATCTTCAAGTAGAATTCTTTGATGTTTGGGGGATCGACTCCATCGGTCCTTTCCTAACTCAGAGAAGTCCGAGTTTATAATGGTAGCTGTAGATTACGTCTCTAAAATGGGTAGAAGCCATGCCCTGTTGAACCGCAGACTCTAGGCACGCCAAGCGAATGTTCCATCTTTCCTTGCTTTGGCGTCCCTAGGCTAGTAATTAGCAACAGAGGCTCCCAGTTCATTGACTACACTTTTTGGGATTATCCAAGTTTGGGGGAGCAACATATTATAGCCACACCTTATCACCCCAAACTAGTGGTCAATTAGAACATCCAATACGCAGATCAAGAACATTGTGCAAAAGACCATCAATGAGACAGGAAAGCGCTGGAAAAGATAAGCTCCTAGATGCACTCTAGGCATACCAAATCACATTGGTTCTGGCAAACTAGACCACTTCGGCCAAACCATTGTTCAGCCGAAGGCAACCCTTTGCCCCATGAGCATCCATTTGAATCCTAGATCCTATCTCTATCCCATCTTATCCCAGAGTCGTGAGGAAAACATCGAGAAAATTGTCTTTCGATCGCGAATTCTCGATTTATTCTAGAGACCGTCATCTTCATCTGTCACCTTCCCGAACATAGAGCTGGCTACCTTGCCACCATGGCCACCCAATCCTTGTCCAAAGACCTTTCCTCACCCAAGGGTTCCCTCTCCAAGAGTATCACAAGCAAAATCCTCAAAAACCCCAGCAACGGAAAAAGTCATGGGCACTTCGAGTAGGAGAAAGAAGAGGAGGCCACAGTTGAGAGCTTGATGAATGAGCTCACGCAATATGACAGAATCTAAACAACTTGGAGGAGAAGGTCGCTGAAGGCGAGCCTTGGCAGATGGACAAGGGTGACAAGATCAATGTCCTCTACCAAGCTTTCACAGCCAAATTCAAGAGCCTTGCCAAAGCCACAGGACACTCAGAGCTTTATGATCCACCTACAGAGTAGATGTCCTATGGTTGTATCTTTTAGAGCACCATTAGATTAAATTTATTTCCCAATTTAATTTTCATTTTCTTAGATCATTGTCTAGGAGGTGCTCTCTTTATTTCCCTTCCAATATTTTTTTCGCAAATTTAGCTTGATTAATAAAAAAAATCTTAGCTTGAATTGTCCAAAATAATGCTCTGACTGGTGTCATTGAGCCAGTCAGAGAATGCACAATTTAATAGATGTTACATGAGTACAGGGATGACACATGGGAGGAACAGTATGAGAACACGCAGGACGACCCGTTCGGCCAAACCATTTGGTTTGGGTGAACTGGCCTGTTCAGTTGAGCTGGTTGGTTCGGCCAGCCCGGTTCAACCACTTCGCGCACACGCACGCTGGTTTGCACTCTTTACTCCTGTTCGCTTGTGATTTCTTTCTACCGACACGTTTCAATATTTAAACCTTGCACATATCATCTGAATGAAATGTTCTCGGTTATCTTTCATGCCATGAATTGCGCCTATTGGTCATTTCAAACTAAGTAACCACATGCATGTGAAATCTTTCATGTTAGGATCCCCTGATCTAAGTTGTTGATGAATGTGATATGACTTGATAAAACTAACCTCTTGCTCAATCAAGTATTTGGGTGAATTTATTTTGAAAACATAAAATCATACCCTATCCTTTCATCCTTTCCATATACCTCTACATCCACTTGACATGTTTGCTTGAGAGATCACTTATGAAAAACTTGTCATGACTAGTATAATGTCTTGTCAAATTTTGAGTCTCTAGAGATAGTCATGTTGCCCTAAATCAATTGCAAGAATATTTATCATCAGAGCCGCATTAGAAATCCTCATGCATTGGTGATACCCAAAAAAAATAAATGACTCATGAAAGTCCAAGCATGCAAAAAAAAGAGAAAAAAAGAGAGTTCCCAAAAAGAGAAGAAGAAGAAGAAGAAGAAGAAGAAGAAGAAAAAGAAGAAGAAAAAAGAGAGAAAGGGGTCATGAGGATGAGGACCAACAATGAGCTCTTCATTCCAAACTTGCAATTTGATCAAGGGTGACCGACATAATCTCTAGGAACCACCTGAGAGACCAAAGAAAACATACAAAAGAGAGTGAGTGAAAAGTAAGCGTGACTCTAGAGAGCATGAGAGTATTAAGGATGAAAGTACAAGGGTCATTTCTTCGTGAAAATTAGAAAACCCTAAATGCAGGATGATCAAGGTGGACTGTTGTAAAAGCCATTCCGTTCATCAACCACCCAAGATCCAGGGAATAGCCACTTCAAATCCACAGGTATGGAGAAAGGTTTGGAATAATCAATGTGCATTTATTCATTTCATGAAAAGTTCCCATACCTTAGTCTTGCTCTTATTTCAATTCTTTACTCAGGATGAGCAAAGATCTAAGTTTGGGGGAGCTTGTTGCTGATAGTTACAGCCTGATTTCTGAGCCCCAACCAAGTATAAAATGAATACAATGAAACAATGCACCATAGCTATAGGGCTATTTCTAACCATTTGCATGAGCGTTGGTGTATATTTGATTTTAGGAGGAGAACTATCAATTCATGGCAAGAACACTCAAGATCGCGGTTCCGCTCAAGTCTTAGGGTTCAGACGGGTGTCCCCCTTAGTGTCTCAGTCCTACATAGTTTGTCATGGCCAACAACCAACACATGTACCATGGAGCAGAGGGGAGCCCGAGCCCACTTCGGCCGAAGGCCCAGAGTTCGCCCGAAGCAAACCGACCTACAAACCGACACAGGGATGCAATCTGGATCGAAGGAAGCGATGGCGGTGGATCGGGTGGTTCGGCCAAACTGGGCCAGTTCGGCCGAACCCCCCTCCCCCCACCCAGTTTGCCCGAACCAGGTCCACCGCCTTACAACCGACCGTGAGCACTGATATAGGCCGTAGGAGTTGAAGCGGGGCCACATTCAGTTCACCCGAACCACATGGGTTCGGCCGAACCGGCTTGTTCGGCCGAACCGCTTGTTCGGCCGAATCGGCCGGGCACCGCCTCTCGGTGCCTTGGCCACTACTCCATCCTCTACCACCCTCGGTCACTATAAATTGAAGCCCCTAGCACCTATTTTAGGACACAACACAAGAGAGTGAGGCACTAGAGAAGCACTGCCACTTGTATCTTTAGAAGATAGGGAGAGAGGAGATGTGAGCGTCCGGGGAGGAGCCGGAGTGTCGGCCCCTCTTCCAGCTATACCTCTACAAATGCGGCTCTGCTTCGAGTAACATTCGGGTCGTGTCTGGTAACTCTTTTTTTTACATTAATTGAGCATTCAGTTCTTACTTCTATTTGCTTGCTAGTTCTTCGTTCAATTCTTAGTTGACTGGTATAATTGTATAATGGTTGCTTGGCTTGGGTGCTTATCTTTCTATAGGAGATAAGTATTAGCTTACTAGTGTAGGCGTGGTGCCTAGACTTGAGGTTAACTTTGTTTGCCCCTGAGTCTACGGATGTGGTAGTCGTTAGGTGGTGACAGCCCTATACGGCCTACATAGTCCATCACGTTCGTCTCGACCTGTAGGATCGCGGAGTGCAGGATTGGTGGCACCCCTTCTCATCCCTTTTTGTGTGCCATAGGTTCTATTGTCCTGAAGCAAGTTTCTAGTTGTACCCTCTGATCCGCTCAGTTAATCAGTAGAGTGCCTCTATCAGACTCGTACCCTCTCATCGCTTCTCTTCCCTCTTCGTTGTTGTCATCCACTTCATCCCATTAGCCTTGGACAACTTAGTTTAGAATTAGTTCACTTCTCGTTCCCCATGGAAATCGATACCTTGGAATACTCCTGGGTGAAAGCTACATCGGTATCCATCCGCTTGCGGAAGCGGATTTATCTGTAGGCCATATGGAGTGCCAACAGCGCACTGAATGATGGGTACTCCGGGGTCTTCCTTCCTCTCTGGAGGAGTTTTCATGAATGCTTTCTTGGTAGCTTTTGGCAGGTATGCCATTCTTGGGATTTGTACTTCGACGTTTGAGGTCTTTCCTACACGGTTAATACGGATCGTACTACGAGACATCTTACCCTGTCTCATAGTAATAGCTTTAACTGATTCAATGGAAGGTTCGGGTGGCCCCGGAATTTTCCCTGATTCAGCCACAGGAACAGTGGCAGTGTTGACACTTCTTATGATCCAATATAAGAATTGTGAATCCCGGTACTGGGGTAAGGAGCGTTCAGTGGTTTTTCTTATGGCTCAAAAAAATATATAAATATTCTGCAAGCGCACATAATTACCACTGTACCACTTCACTAGGGAGTAATCTGAGGTATCGTAATTTATATTTCTATAGGGAAGCTTATGGCAAGATTACTAGCAAACAAGTATTCGAGACTATCAGAGAGGGGTACACTACTAAAAAGACAGGGGATAACGGAATTGGATAAGAATGGATATACCATGACACACAGCTCAAGGTAGGCTCAGATAGGAAAGAGAATGAGTAGATAGCTGGGAGGACAATGAGAAGAGATAGAGGATTCCTAGGTACTTTATCTGTCTATATCACTCGGGTTTAGAGATATAGTGGCTAAAGAACCAACACTCAGAGATCAAGGTTAACTCTAATGTCTTAGCTTCGGGACAATTGAACCTATGACTCGCATAAAGGGATGAGAACGGGTGCCACCAATCCTACACTCTGGGATCCTACAGGCCGAGACATACGTGATGGACTACGTAGGTCGTCTGGGCTATCACCACCTAACGGCGACCACCTCCGTAGACTCAGGGGCAAGCTAAGGTTACTGTCTAGTCAAGGAACCACTCACACACTAGTCAACAACTACTTACTCCGCTAGCAAGAGCAAGCAACCTTATCAATACCCCAGTGACAATTCACCACAAGTATTGAGCAAGATCAAAGAACCAGCTAAGACAAAGACTTAAACAAGATCTAGAAGCACTAGAGCTACAACTAACTATAGTATAAACATGAAATAGAGCAACTAGAATAAAGTAGAAGCAACTATAAATGACAAGAAAAGATGATAAAGATAACTTTATATTGATAACTCAAAGTGTCACACCTTGATTTACACAGAAACCCGAATGCAGCCATATGTGTGCCTAGGAAGTCATAGTACACATATAGTAAACAAATATGATAAACAAAGAACATATGCTTGAATAAATAGAGTTTTACATCAGAGTTTAACATAAATAAACTAACCAATATAGCTAAAGACTAGTAACTCTCAACTAAGCGAAGTTGCAATCCACAGGGACTCTGACTGGGAGAACACAACTCAGTAGTACGGTAGATCTTCTGGAAACTCAGCAGCAGACTCATGCACAGCCCAATCTGTTACCAGCCCAATCTATTACCCATCCGGGATTTTGTTGAATAAATGACAAGTGTAAGTAAAACATTTACTTAGTAAGTATAGCACGGGTGTATGAAGGCTCAAAGTAAGGCTAGACACGGCTGAACTGCATTAGCATTTTTAGTTTGTTCATTTTTAACATTATCCAAGTTACTACAAGTGAATAGAACCCAGTGGCAACCTAATTAATAAAGTATAAGTGACATTAAGCATAAATAAACATCTACTTCTAATAAAAAGGATCCAGGCCGCTTGTGACCTTGAGCAAGGCTATCATGATAGATTTACACTCTGCAGAGGTTTCGCCCTTTACCCACCAGTCACGTAATAGTTCAAAGGAACTTTACACCCAACCACACAAACATCACACTTCCGAGGTATGACTGCATAGGGACGCTACGAGGCTTTTCACAAGACACCCTAACAAGATAGTGGCCGATTATGGTATAGCATAGGCAGCATGGCCCAGGCACTGAGATTGACGTACGCCTATGGAGTCACACTATAGGGGGGTCAATGGCGTCCAGAGCGCGGGCATCGCACCCAACAATGCGCAACGTGTGGAGTTCCCCATCACAGGGACTCCCAGCACGGGACTGAGTCTCACGGGGACATAGCCGACGGATCTCCTGTCCTCGCTGGATCAAGACATACTCTCACCCATGTTTCCCGTAACGCCGTTGGCCCCATCGGTAACCACTGACAAGCTAGAGACGTACATGCTACTTGACCAAGACCAGAGCCATAATAGTTCTAGCAGTGGCGACAGGCTCCTGGGTTGCCGCTTTAAGAACCGAACCTTACGGAGAGACACCAGAACAAAGCATGAAGCACATGCTCTAGCTCCCTAAACCAAGTTGCTAAAAAGCAAGTTTTATCATCATGTTGAAGTTTTATCAAATTTAACAATTAAATAATGGTGATAGTAGCTGCGTGTAGCAAAGATTCTTAACAAATACATAAACCCAAGGTAATCATAGGACAGGATAATCAAACTAGGTACAACCTTAAAGGTACATCAATTTAGACACATGCATGTATGAAATAATTTATTACAAGGTGGGTAGGTAGCAAGGATTGTTCGTGCTATAACTTGCCTCAACTCCAGTATAATTACTCATAGTCTTCAGCTCTTGATCTTCAAGCCCTTCTCCTCGATAGCACTTGAAACATGTTCCTTCTAGTCGTAGCAATCATCGAGCATAACACGTAGCTAAAGGAGCAAACAAACAATATATAATTAAGAACAGTACACCAATCAAAGGAAAAGCTTTGAAAGAACGCGCTAAGGGATAGGGCTTGGTTTTATGGTCATGCAAACGCAAGAATCGTCGAAAACGGAAGTATGGTTGAAAAGATACAACTATCGAATGATTTGGATTATAAAAGAAAACAAGTATATGCTTGATTTATTTTAATTAAACAAAAATCACATGTATAGGTTATTTCAAAGAATGGCTTTTGAATTTGTAAAACGGAGATTAAAACTTAATCACATTTTATTTATAATTGTTTATGTATAAATTGTACCATATTAACCATTAACTTGAAATAAAACATGTGAGAGCATCTAATCGGAACATATTCATCATTTGTCGTGTTGGACTAACAAACTTTATTACAAAATATATTTATGTTAATGTTAATCAAATAAATATTTATTTACGAAAGCTCAAATTTAACTCTAACCATCTTTAAATTTGAAAGCTGGTTCAATAATCATTAAGCAATTTGACATAAGCTTATTAAAAACTGAGATATAACCTAATCAACTTTTATCTAAAAGTTACTGAATAGTATTAATCAAATTAATATTAACATGAAAATTGAGTTTAAAACTTAATTATATTTTAATTAGGAAAAGACATTTAAATAATCTTTAGTCAAATTAATATTAAATAAAATTTAGGAATAAATGACATGGTAAATATCAGTGCTAATACATAGTTTGAGATGATACGATCCTAACGCAATAAGAACGGATTGAAACGGAGCTAAAACGCATAATCTATGGGTTAAATAGGATTTCAGGGACCTATTCGTGATTCACGATAGATGTGGAGGGTTAGTCGAGGAAAACAGCAAGACACTGTAAACAGTGCTCGCAAAAAGGGCATAGCTCAGGGTTGGATGGATAAAAGGGGCTCGGGTTGGACTGGTTTGCAAGATTCTAATAGATCTAGGGGGTTTTTGGCAACTTGCACATGCAGCGATCTAAAGGGTACAATTCTTCAGGGGGCTTTTACCAAAAGCTCCAGATAGCTTGCTCCCATGGCCGTTGGGCGAGTCTGGCCGTCCTGCTCGCCGGGGACTGGGTGGACTAGGACGGCGGCTTGCTGGCGCATGGGAGAGAGGAGGCAGAGGGGAATATGTAGAGGTGCTCACCACCGGAGAAGATGGCCAAGCTTCAGCCCGCGGCGTAGACAGATGACCGGCGGCGAGGTGTTCACGCGGAGAGGCTCCTCCGGCGGCTTTGCGATGACGTTGCTTGGCGGCGGGGCTCTGGCTTGGTAAGGGGATGCTCATGGCGGCCTCGGTTTTCCCCGACGAGCGGCGAGAGCGGCGAATCGCCGGCAATGGCGTGCGGCGGTGCTCGGTTCAGTCGGCCGGCGGCGCTGTGCAGGCGAGCAAGAAAGGGCGGCGGTGGTTGATATGAGATGGGCGCGGGGTGGTGGCTTTGAGTAGGCACAAGGGAGGTGCAGGAAAGGCTCAGGCGCCAAGGTGGGCGTGGCACGCATACCAAGGCCGGCAGCAGCGGTGCACAGCGCCTGGCGGCGTAGAGGGGGCTGGCGCGGCGGCGGGTTGGGCCTGGTGGGATGAAAGGCCGAGCTCGGTTTAGGCCCAAGAGCGGAGGCGGCTGGGCTGGAGCAGCTGGGTTGGCCCGGGGTAGCGAGAGGGTGTGGGCCAGCACCTGGGCCGAGCGGGGAGGGAAAGGAGGTGGGCCACTATAGGACAAGCTGGGCCGGGAGAGCTAGCTGGGGAGAAGAGAAAGAGGGGGAAAAGAGGCCAATGGGAAAAGTCCAGGGGGCAGAACCAAACTCTGGCCAAACCAACTCTTCTAGGGCTAAAACAAATGCGGTTCAAATACGAATTTAAATTAGATTTAAATTATGATTTGAACTACAAGCAATCAAAACTCAATGCAACAGCAAGGATGCAACACACACAATCATTAAACCTATGTTGTATTAATTTAATTCAGAAAACAAAATTTTCCTATACTAAATTCCCTGAAAATTATATAAAGCTTGGAAAATTTTAGACAATTGAGAAAATCATTGCATTAATTATGCTATCAATTCACATCCCAGAATCCAAAAATTTTGGGGTGTGACACAAAGTCTACAAAAGGAAAGGAAAAAATACAAGAGCTTATACCAGAGCTTCTGAAGACGACTACGGAACATCCGAGGCACAACTCGACTCAACTCTAACTCCCAGACTAACTATCCTAACTCTACTAGAAAGAAGTGGAAAATGAGCTCCTTGGATTGAGTGTGTGTTAATGTCTTGAACTGGACACTTGGGCACTGTATTTATAGTGGCCTGATGGCAGTTTAGGTGGAGTAACTGCCAAGGGAGCCAGGGGGCTCCCCGAGCTGTTTGGCCGAACAAATTGGTTCGGACGAACAATCCATTCCCCACCACCTTCATTCCACTGTTCAGATGATCTCCTCGAGGTGGTTGGTGTACTAGGGGCGGTTTGGCCGAACTGGAGAGCTCGGCCGAACTGGGCTTTCGGACCCAGAATGCCCCCCGTGCACCGCCTCAATTCTTGGGCCGTCCAGGATTGCTTCCTCTTGATGTCCTTCATGTTGGTTTGGCCCAGAGATGAGGTGGCAGTCATCCACATGCCGTGCATCGTCATTGGTTGGTCATCACTGACGTGGATGGCCTCCCGGTTGTGCTTTGCATCATTTATGGCTAAGGGGGGTAACCGGCCGAATCGTATCATTCGGCTGAATCGGTCAATTCTGACCCCAATAGCATGTATTTCTCGTTATTGTACCTGCACAAGTGAAACACACCAAAACTCGTGGAACTTTAGATATAAACCTAGATGCAAGGAATGTAACATATAACCTCATTTATTCCCGAGTATTGGTGGTCGAAAACGAGCCGTAACAACCTCCAACAAGCTCCCCCAAGCTTAGACCTTTGCTCATCCTCGAGCAAAGATAGAAACTTAGGCTCGGTGGATCAGGAGTTGCTATGATGTTAATGTCTTTCATGTAATCTTTATAAACAACTAGTACTCAAAAGTACTTGAATCATCGGAAAAGTAACTCACCATTTTACCTATGGGGCTTATAGAAATCTCCTTGTCTTGGGCGGTTGAAAGGTTGAACAGTTTTGATTCAGTTTTATTCCACTCTACTCTTTTCAGGATCCCAACTCAGAGTTTCCACAATTTTGTGATAAATGTAACTTTGTTCCTCAATCGGCACACTCAATCACTCAAGTGGTATTTGAATCATCACCAAAGGCTTGTGCCTTCTTTCATCTTAAAATCTAATATGGCTTTTTGTGTGGCTCAGGGACAATGGATGAAGGCATGCATGCATCTTATATTTTGCTAAGTCAAAGACTGAACTTAGGAGGATCAAATCATACCTTTAGATCCAGAAGTGCAAGTGTGTGAAATATATGGAGTGGAATTTGGTGGAACTCCTTGGGATGATTCTTCCTCTCCTTGATTTGTTTTTCGATAACATGGGCTATCGTTTATTTTTCTTGTATTTTTGCCATGCCCTTTTGGTATGATTTTCTTTCTTTTCTTTTTGCATAGCACATGTCTCTATTCATGGATATTTGGAGAGGGAATCATAGAACATGGAGCATTTATTTTGTGGATGTATGATGGCAACAATTTGCTAACTCCTAGTGTAGGAATTGCAAGTGAGGGGTGGTGTGTACGTGAATCTCAATCTTGAAAGCATGAAAGGTTCCTCACAATGATCTCAACAATTTGACAAAGCTCACTAAGATAACAAGCAACATATGAGTAGAAAGTTTTCAACTAAGCCTATCATATGGCTTTTGTAGGAATTTCTGACTAATGAGGAACTTTATTTTATTTTTGAAAGCACAAAGCATCCGAGATTTTCACCATACTAAGAGAAAAAGCTGAACTTGACCACAATCTAACTATATCATTCCTCACAACAACTTAGACTTGGAATAAAGCATGTGCTCCAACAAGGTTTTCAGGTTCATTTTTACTCATGCCAATTAACTCAAGTACTATTAAGCAACTAGTTGCAACAAAACACTTGCAAGATTAATGATAGAGCAACTATTCATCATTTCCAAGTGAGAGGCATATGGTTCATTCCATGCATAGTTGGGAGTTAATTTTATTCAAAGAAAATATTTTTGGTGTCTTTATTTTTAAGATGGAAATAAAATTGGAAGGGAAATGCAAAATCTAAATGCTGAAGGGGACGTCGAACATACCTGGTGGGGGTCTGCCCCCAAGCTTGGATCTTTCATTGATAGGGTCGAAACCTTGAAAAATATTCCGCCATTTGGTCCGTCTGCCGCTGGACATCGTACCTTATAGAGTCGAGCATGCTACTATTCTCTTGATGGTATTGAGAATGGCGCGCTAGTGTACCTTCAATGTTCCGGGTATGGTCGTCGATGAGTGCGACCCGGTCGGAGATGTAGGACAACTCCCGACCGATGTCGTAGCCGCTGGGTGTAGAGAAGCGTGCGGACTGAGAGTGCACAGGGAAGTACGGCTGGGAGGCACTGTCGTACCCCCCTGCATACCACCCTTGGGAGTACTCAGAGTCCGTACTGTAGGCATAGTCCCAGTGGCTCGGGGCGAAGTAGTCCGGGTCCTGGGGTTGTCCAGAGCCTCCTGCTCCTGATGTCCCAGCACTGGTATACTCGTCATAGCTCGCATCGAATGTAGATGTGTGTCGGTGCGGCTGTTGTAATGAACTTGCCGGTTCCTGTGAGGTGGTGAGTCCAGCATCTCGCCAGGCTCGTCCTCGGGTGAATGGCCCTGTGCCTGCAACACTGTGCTGAGCTGGCTCTCTCCGAGGAGAGTCATCCGACTTGGTACTCAACTGAAGAGTTAGTTTCTGAGCGGTATACAACCTCAGCTCTGCATAGGGCAGTAGTACTTTAGTTGTATAACCGCGGTAAATCATCACCAATGTTGCATCGGACGTCCGTCGTATCATGTGGCCTTGCACGAAGTGCTCGGCATCCACAACAGATCGTGCTGTCTCTATGTAGTTCAGCTGGGCGCCCTCCAGAACGCCCAACTGGTTAGTGAGGCGAGTGAGTAGAGAAGTCACCGCCACCCTACCTACACGAGTATGATGAGACAGCCAATGGGCAACCATTTCCCGAACAGGAGAAACAACAACTTGTCTAACCATGGCGTACAAAAGCCGCAACTCGATCACATTAACTGGCCGCAAATCGGAACGCGGGAACACCGTCATAGCCATCCACCGATGCAAGAAACACAAGGTGGGTTTATGAATATTGTTGGTGCAGGGCGCCGAACAATTGGTGCTCCCAGAAATCTTTTTCCAAAACCCGTCCCGACTAAACTTTTTCAAAGCTTTGGCAGGCTCCAAAGAACAATGACTGGCAAAACCAAGAGCCATGCTCAAATCCCTCAAGAGTAAAGATACTCTTAGTTGAAAAATTGAAAGCGAACACCCTCCCATTCAAATGTAAGAGTCGAAAGAAATTAAAGGGTGAGGAGGTACAAACCTTGTTCGTGGACATGCCAGAAGTTGCCCCAGCCAACGGCTTCAAAGACTTCTAGAAATTCTTCATCCATACCCGTTCTTATGAGCAGGTCCTGCTCAAAGACATGGGTATGCTCAAACTCCTTCAGGCGCAGCATGTTGAAGACATTCCGCTCCCGGTCCGTCCAGAGGATGATGTCGCTCTCGTTCAGGAGCTGCCGAACTGGGTGCACGGCAGAGCCTCTCCCCAAGCCAGCTGCTCCCGGCTTGTCCACCTCCATCTAGCTTGAACTGTTGGACGAGGCTGGGGAGCTCCCAGCATCATCCGAGCATTTGCTCAGCCGGGCGGAGTGACGGAACGCGGAGAAGATCTTCGACATGCTACCTGCAAAATGTTAGCACAACGACTACCCGAAGGATTTAATATATGGGGTTAGCACAAGTAAAACAAATCAGTCATTTGAGAGGGTTAGTTATTCTTGCGGGGATGAAGAACCACCACAAAAATGTTCAAGTTTCAGCACAAGGATCAAACAAAAGCAAAATATTTTTGTTGTTTTTCAGCAATGCAAGTGAACCAACTTGAGCAAGAACAAGAAAATAACTTGAGCAAGAACTTGAGAGAGAGAGAGAGAGAGCTCCTAGCAGAAATTTTTTAGAATGGGATGGTGCAAGGAGAGTGCAAGCAATGGGTGGTATTTATGGCCAAAGGGGGAGGCAAGGCCTAGTTCACCCGAACCAGTGGGTGCCTCCCACTAGCACAAAAATTTGGCCTAGGTCCAACACTAGGGCATGCGCACTTTGGTGGTTTTTGGTAGGTAGGATGCAAAATTGACATGACCAAAGTGGAAGTTAGTGGAGTCACTCCCATGCTGCCATGTTTTGTGATTATTGATGAGTGTGCAGCCATGTGGAGTGTGGTGGACATGTTTTGTGCTGGTTGGTGATGACAAGACATTAATGGAGCACTTTGGAAAAGGGTAAAATTGATGGGAATTACAAAATGTACCCAATTCAAATAAAATTCAGCATGTTCTCCATTTATTTTTTACCATGCTTGTAATTTTCTACTCTCTTCCAAATCAATTGCACAAGTGGTTCATTTATTCTGGAAAGGGAAACATGCAAATGCAATGATGGAAGATAAAATTCGGAAGGGAAACATGAGATACATACCGGTTTTCCTCGCGGGGAGAGCTCATGTTTAAAGTCTGCGAGCGGGACTCCTCCTATCTTCAGTTGATTTTGTCATCGTCCGATTCCGGAGTGGGTTGTTCGGACGATACAACCTTCTTCTGCCACACCTTCTTGGTCTTCTTCTGTGTTGGTGGCGGTGGGATCGGCTCTTCTAGAGAATTCCAGAGGGCTTGATCTTCCTTGTGTCTCTTTATGATGAGGTCCATTTCTTCTGCGCTCATTGGTCCTATCAGCTCGTCCCACTCGAACTGCTCTCCACCGAGTATTTCCAGCTCCCCAATGAGGAGTGCTTTTAGGAAACACTCGGTGCTTTTCTGCTCCGGTGTGAGTGGCTTTGTCAGCAGCTCTTAGCAGGTGCACTCCTTATGGTATTTCTACTTGGACTCGTGAGACTACAGTTGTGTGACAAGCACAATATATTCTACGAGATGCCTTACCTCATCTATTTACCATTTCAACGGAACGTTCAGGTTGCCCTGGAATCTTCCCTGATTTGGTAACAGGAATGGCTGCAGCTAACTGAGCAATTTAGGTTTCGATCATTTTATTAAAGCTCAGTTGACTTTTCATAGCAGAAGAGAATGATTCCAATCTAGAGTCTATGATTTCTAGGATCTTATCGTTAGCAGTAAGCTTTTTATTGATATTTTCGGTGATTTTACTCTGGCCAAACAGTAGATCTCTAAGAGATGGCTGATTATTGAAATTGCAGGAATTAAAGTTGTTACCTTGTTGAGGCCTCTCAAATGGGAGGTTTGGGCGTGAATTCCAGCCTTGATTGCCGTAGTTATTCGGTCGATACCCATAGTTTTTGGAGTTGTTGACGTAGTGGGCATCTTCTCGCTTTTCGGGGCAGTCATTCCCCGAATGGTCAGTATTGCCACAAACCTCGCAAGTCATGTGAGCGTCCATGGCTTGCACCATTTCTGGAGCAGGGGCCTCCAGTTTCTTCATCAGGAGGTCCATCTTGGCAGCGAGCATGTTTAGAGCTTCCACCTGGTGAACTCCTCGGGTCCGAGGTTGGGCTCGATCATCGGACCAACCTTGGTTATCGACCATCTTCTCAATGAGGGTATTTGCACGGCTCTCCTCAAGAGAGAAGAAAGAACCTCCAGCAGCAGCATCCCAATACTCACGTGCAGAGCTTCTAAGCCCATGGTAAAAAGTTTGGATGATAAACCAACTCTGCATACCATGGTGAGGACAAGCAGATATACAGTCCTAGAGGCGATCCCATGCCTCCGGGACTGTTTCATCCTTTAGCTGCTGGAAACTACCAATTTTATTCCAGAGGGCATTGGTTTTCCTAACGGGAAAGAATTTCAGCAAAAATTTGCTAGTGCACTTATTCCAAGTGTCTATGGCTTCGCGGTTAGCATAAAACCATTGTTTTGCCTTGCCTAGTAATGAGAAAAGGAATAAATGAAGGCGAATGACATCGATGCTTACTCCGCGTATGGTGAAGGTGTTGCAGATCTCTAGAAAATGCTGGAGATGAGCATTCGCATCCTCATGCGGCTTGCCACAAAATGGGCTAGCCTGCACCCTGTTGATGAGGGCTGGCTTGAGCTCGAAATTACCAGCTCCGACTGGCAGAGCTGGTCCGACACGCACGTTCTCACTCGATGGAGCAGGGAACTCGTAGATCGTCTTGCTTGCCATCCTCGATGAAGCCAGGTCAACGACGGGAAAGACTGGACTCGTCGGAATGAGCTGCTTCTGAGGAGGTAACACGGGGTCGCACTTTTCTCACAAGAGACTCAGGGTTTCTTGGAAATTTGACGGTACTTGGAAACCAGTAATGCACTGCTCTACTTCACAAGACCAATGAAACAGAGCAAGGATAAACCCGCTTGAGTAGCGGTATACTCAAGTTACATAGCTCGAGATAAAAGTTTGAAAGTATCTAGCCAATTGCTTCCCCGGCAACAGCGCCAGAAATGCTTGTTGACACTTCTTACGATCCAATATCAGGATTGTGAATCCCGGTACTGGGGTAAGGAGCGTTCAGTGGTTTTTCTTATGGCTCAGTAAAATATATAAATATTCTGCAAGCGCACAGAATTACCGCTGTAGCACTTCACCAGGGAGTAATCCGAGGTATCGTAATTTATATTTCCGCAGGGAAGCTTATAGCAAGAGTACTAGCAAACAAGTATTCGAGACTATCAGAGAGTGGTACACTACTAACAAGACAATGGATAACGATATTGGATAGGAATGGATATATCACGACACACAACTCAAGGTTGGCTCAGATAGGAAAGAGAAGGAGTAGATAGTTGGGAGGACAACGAGAAGAGATAGAGGATTCCTAGGTACTTTATCTGTCTATGTCACTCGGGTTTAGAGATACAATGTCTGAAGAACCAGCACTCAGAGATCAGGGTTAACTCTAATGTCTTAGCTTTGGGACAATAGAACCTATGACACGCAGAAAGGGACGAGAAGGGTTGCCACCAATCCTACACTCTGGGATCCTACAGGCCGAGACGAACGTGATGGACTACGTAGGCCGTCTGGGCTGTCACCACCTAACAGCTACCACCTCCGTAGTCTCAGGGGCAAACTAAGGTTACTATCTAGTCTAGGAACCACTCCCACACTAGTCAACAACTACTTACTCCGCTAGCAAGAGCAAGCAACCTTGTGAATACCCCAGTGACAATTCACCAAAAGTATTGAGCAAGATCGAAGAACCAGCTAAGATAAAGACTTAAACAAGATCTTGAAGCACTGGAGCTACAACTAACTATAGTCTAAACATGAATTAGAGCAACTAGAATAACGTAGAAGCAACTATAAATGACAAGACAACATGGTAAAGATAACTTTAGATTGATAACTCAAAGTCTACAAAAGGAAAGAAAAAGATACAAGAGCTTATACCAGAGCTTTTGAAGATGACTCCGGAACCTCTAAGGCATAGCTCGACTCAACTCTAACTCCCAGACTAACTATCCTAACTCTACGAGAAAGAAGTTGAAAATGAGCTCATTGGCTTGAGTGTGTCTTGAACCGGGCACTTGGGCACTTTATTTATAGAGGCATGATGGTGGTTTGGGTGGATTAACCGCGAAGGGAGCCAGGGGCCTCCCCAGGCACTTCGGCCGAATGGATTGGCTCAGTCGAACCAACCTGTTCGACCAAACCATCCATTCCCCATCGCCTTCATTCCACGGTGCAGATGATCTCCTGGAGGCGGTTGGTGTACTGGGGGCGGTTTGGCCGAACTGGGGAGTTCGGCCGAACTAGGCTTTCAGCCCAGATTGCCCCCCGTGCACTACCTCAAGTCTTGGGCCATCCCAGATTGCTTCCTCTTGATGTCCTTCATGTTGGTTTGGCCCAGAGATGAGGTGGTGGTCATCCACATGTCGTGCATTGTCATTGCTTGGTCGTCATTGACATGGATGGCCTCCCGGTTGTGCTTTGCATCATTTGCGGCTAAGGGGGTAACCGGCCGAATCGTGTTGTTCGGCCAAATCGGTCAATTCCGACCCCAATAGCACGTAGTTCTCGTTATTGTACCTGCACAAGTGAAACACACCAAAACTCATGGAACTTTATTAGATATAAACCTAGATGCAAGGAATGTCACATATAACCTCATTTATTCCCGAGTATTGGTGGTTGAAAATGAGCCGTAACAACCGCCAACAAGAAGCTAACTGAGCAACTTGAGTTTCTATCATTTTATTAAAGCTTAGTTGACTTTTCATAACAGAAGAGAATGAATCCAACCTAGAGTCTATGCTTTCCAGGATTTTGTCATTAGCAGCAAGCTTCTTACTAATATTTTTATTAATTTTTCCCTGACCTAGCACAAGATCTCTAAGTGACGGCTGATTATTGAAATAGCTGGAATTAAAATTATTACCTTGTTGAGGCCTCTCGAATGGGAGGTTTGGGCGCAAATTCTAGCCTTGATTGCTGTAGTTGTTTGGTCGGTACCCATCGTTGTTGGAGTTGTTGATGTAGTGGGCATCTTCTCGCGTTTCAGGGCAGACATTCCCCGAATGGCCTACATTGCCACAGACCTCGCACGTCATGCGAGCGTCCATGGATTGAGTCGTTTCTTGAGTAGGGGCCTCCAGTTTCTTCATCAGGAGGTTCATCTTGGCAGCGAGTATGTCCAGAGCTTCAACCTGGTGAACTCCTCGGGTCTGTGGATTGGCACGGTCATCGGTCCAACCTTGGTTCTCGACCATCTTCTTGATGAGGGGCTTTAAGAGAGAAGAAAGAACCTCCAGCAGCAGCATCCAAATACTCACGGGCAGAGCTCTTAAGCTCGTGGTAAAATGTTTGGATGATGAACCAATTCTGCATACCATGGTGAGGACAAGCAGAAATATAGTCCTGGAGGCGTTCCCATGCCTCCGGGACTGTTTCATCTTTTATCTGCTAAAATCTAGCAATTTTATTCCGGAGGGCGTTGGTTTTCCCGATCGGAAAGAATTTTACCAAAAATGCGCTAGTGCACTTATCTCATGAATCTATGGCTTCGCGGGCAGTATAAAACCATTGTTTTTCCTTGCCTAACAATGAAAATGGGAGTAAACATAGGCGAACGGCATTGATACTTACCTCGCGTATGGTGAAGGTGTTGCAGATCTCCAGAAAATGCTGAAGATGTCCGTTGGCATCCTCGTGTGGCTTGCCGCAAAATGGGCTAGCTTGCACCATGTTGACAAGGGTTGGCTTGAGCTTGAAGTTGCCATCTCCGACTGGCGGAGCTGGCCCGACTCGCATGTTCTCGCTCGATGGAGTAGAGAACTCGTGGATTGTCTTGCTTGCCATCAAGATAGTGAATCCTGGTACTGGGGTAAGGAGTGTTTCCGTGGTTTTTCTTATGGTTTAGAAAAATATATAAATATTCTACAAGCGCATAGAATTACCATTGTAGCACTTCACCAGGGAGTAATCCGAGGTATCATAATTTATATTTTCGTAGGGAAGCTTTGGCAAGAGTACTAGGAAACAGATATTCGAGACTATCAAAGAAGGGTACACTACTAGCAAGACAGGGGATAACGGTAAATGATAGGAGTGGATATACCATGACACACAGCTCAAGGGGCTCGGATAGGAAAGAGAAGGATTAGATAACTAGGAGACAATGAGAAGAGATAGAGGATTCCTAGGTACAGTGGCATGAGATACAGTGGCTGAGGTGCCAGAACTTGGAGGTCAGGGTTAACTCTAATGTCTTAGCTTCGGGACAACATAACCTATGACACACAGAAAGGGATGAGAAGGGGTGCTACCAATCCTACACTCTGGGATCCTACAGACCGAGATGAACACGATGGGCTACATAGGCCGTATACGGCTGTCACCACCTAACAGCTACCACCTCCACTGAATCGGGGGCAAACTAAGGTTACTGTCTTGTCTAGGAACCACTCCTACACTAGTCAACAACTACTTACTCTGCTAGCAAGAGCAAGCCACCTCGTCAATACCCCAGTGACAATTCACCACAAGTATTGAGCAAGATCGAATTACCAACTAAGACAAAGACTTAAACAAGATCTAGAAGCACTAAAACTACAACCGACTATAGTCTAAACATGATATAAATGCAACTAGAATAAAGTTGAAGCAAGCTATAAATGAAAAAGACAAGATGATAAAGATATTCTATATTGATAACTCAAAGTATACAAAAGGAAAGGAAAAGATACAAGAGCTTATACCAGAGCTTCTGAAGACGACTCCGGAACCTCCCAAGCACAGCTCGACTCAACTCTAACTCCAAGACTACCTATCCTAACTCTACTAGAAGAAGTGGGAGCTCTTGGCTTTGGTGTGTGTGACACAAGTGAAAGACCACTGCATTTATAGGTGATCCAAGGCGGTGGAGAGGAGTGGCGGCCAAGGGAGCCACGGGGTACCCCCTGGGGATTCGGGCGAACTCCCCGGGTTCGGCCGAACCACAGGATGCACCGCCTCAACTCCTGGACGCCTGGTATTGCTTCTGGGAGGCGGTTGGCAGTTGGGGGCAGTTCGGTTGAACTAGCCTGGAGGCCCAGGCCTGCCCCCTGCACCGCCTTTGCTTCTTGGGCCTTGTGGATGACTTGCTTGTGGTTGGCTTCATGTTGGTTCAGCCTAGAAGTGACGTTTCAGTGGTCTATGTGGCTTGCATGGTCGTCACTCGGTCACTGCTGACGTGGACAGCCTCCCGGTTGTGCTTCGCGTCGTGTCGTTCGGCCGAATCGGTCAATTCTGACCCCTATAGCACGTATATCTCGTTGTTGTACCTGCACAAGTGAAACACACCAAAACTCATGGAACTTTATTAGAAATAAACCTAGATTCATGGAATGTCACATATCACCTCTTTTATTCCCGAGTATTGGTGGTCGAAAATGTGTCGTAACGACCGCCAACAAGTTTATAGTGGTGTTCATTGATGATATAATGATCTATTCAGTGATAGCAGAAGAACATGCAGAACACTTGTGAGTGGTGCTAGAGAAGTTGAGCAGCATCAACTCTTTGGGAAGTTCAACAAGTGTGAGTTCTGATTGGAGAAAGTTGCCTTCTTTGCACATGTGCTGATAGCTGAGGGTGTAGCAGTGGACCCTGAAAAGATAGAGGCAGTATATGAGTGGCAACAACCAAGGAGTGTCACCAAGATTCGAAGCTTTTTGGTGTTGGCAGGTTACTATAGAAGATTCATCGAGAACATATCAAAGAAACCCATGACAAAGCTACTCAAGAACAATGTGCCCTTCAAGTGGATAGAGAAGTGCGAAGAAAGCTTCCAGGAGCTCAAGCGTAAGCTCACCACCACACCGGTGTTAACCCTGCCAGATATTCAGAAGGACTTTGTGGTTTACTGTAACGCATCAAGGCAAGGATTGGGATGTGTGCTTATGCAAGAAGGCAAGGTCATGGCTTACGCATCAAGGCAGTTGAGAAAGCATGAGAAAAATTACCCCACACATGACTTGGAACTAGTTGTGGTAGTGCATGCCCTGAAGATCTAGAGGCACTACTTGATTGGGAACAAGTGTGACATCTCCAGCGATCATAAGAGCTGAAGTACTTCTTCACTCAGACAGAGCTGAACATGAGGCAAAAAGGTGGTTAGAACTGATCAAGGATTACAACCTGGAGATACACTATCATCTGGGAAAAGCCAATGTAGTGGCAGATGCATGCCTTGAGCCAGAAGAACTACTGTAACACCATGATGGTAGAAGAGAGCCAGTCAGAGCTAATAAGGGAACTGAACATGCTCCAACCCGAGATAATTTAAGAGGGTCGGCTAGAGGAGTTGAGAGTGAAGTATGACCTGGAAGAACGTATCAAAAAGGCTCAAGAAAAGTGTCTAGAGATCCATGAGGTGGTCCAGAACATTCAACGAGGTGTAGCGCCGGATTTCCAAGTGGATGAGAAAGAATCGTATGGCTAAGGCAATGCATTTGTGTGCCACAAGATGACACCATCAGAAATACTATCCTGGTAGAAGCCCACGACTCCAAATATTTGATCCACCCAGGATGCACCAAAATGTCTCAGGATCTCAAGGAGCGATTCTGGTGGACGAGGATGCATGAAGACATAGCCAAGTATGTAGCCAAGTGTGTCTCATGCCAGAGAATCAAGGCAGAGCACCAGAGGCCAGCAGGACTGCTAAAGCCACTAGATATTCAAATGTGGAAGTGGGAAGACATCAGCATGGATTTTATAGTTTGACTACCCTGCACTCAGAAGGGCCACAATGCAATTTGGGTAATAGTGGACTTACTGACCAAGGTACCACATTTCATATCCGTCAAGGAGAGCTTTCCAGTACACAAGCTAGCAGAGCTATATAGAGGGAACATCCTCAAGTTACATGGGGTGCCAAGAAGTATTGTTTCTGATAGAGGACCACAATTCACAGCTCAATTCTGGAAGAGTTTGCATAGCACAATGGGGACACCCTTGGAATACAACACTGCTTTCCCCCCACAGACTGATGGTCAAACTGAAAGAGTGAACCAGATACTAGAAGACTTGTTGAGGGCTTGTGTTTTGGCTTACAACAAGGATTGGGAGAAGAGTTTATCATATGTAGAGTTCTCCTACAACAACAGCTACCAAGCCAGCTTGCAGATGTCCCCATTTGAAGCCTTGTACGGCAGGAAATGCAAAACACCTCTCATGTGGTCAGAGGTAGGTGAGAGGGCATTCTTCGGCCCTAATGCAATCGTGGAAGCAGAGGAGATTGTAGCCAAGATCAGGGAGAATCTGAAGATTGCCCAAAGCCAACAGAAAAGCTATGCAGGCAAGAGGAGAGACTCGAGTTCGAGGTGGGAGAATATGTATATCTAAAAGTATCACCGCTTTGAGGCAGCAAGAGGTTCCACGTTACAGGGAAATTAGCACCCAGATTTGTGGGGCCGTACAAGATCATGGGTAGAGTTGGAAAACTAGCATACAGGCTAGAGTTACCTGAAGAACTAGCCGAGGGTACACCAAGTGTTCCATGTATCCCAGCTAAGATAGTGCTTGAGGGTACCGGAGCAGGAAATCAAGGCAGAAGCATTGGAGTTGCAAGACACACTAGAGTACTTGGAGTACCCAGAAAGAATCATGGACAGGGCAATCAAAGAGACATGAAGTACATCCATCCCTTTCTACAAAGTTATGTGGAGCAACCATTCAGAAAGGGAAGCAACACGGGAGAAGGGAGTCAGATCTGAAGGAAAAGTATCTCCATCTATTTAAGCTCTAGGTAAACACAAATCTTGAGGACAAGATTCTCGTGAGGGGGGAGACTGTAACATCCCGGTTTTTCGTAGGTTATTGAATGCAAAAATCTCAATTTTGAAAAACTTTTTGTGCAATGGTGTGCATGCTATCACCTTAAGGATGTCTTCTTTTTGCTCCCTTTATTCCTAGGCAAGTTAATTTAAATTTAAAATGAAATTGTTTGCTAAGGATCAAAATAGGATTGATTTGGTTCTTTTTGGTTCCTTGGTTCTTTGTATGAATTTGAATTCAAATTAATATAACCTCTAACTAAGCTAAACTAACTTGAGCCTAAACCTAAGTCTAACCCAGCCCAACCTGCTAACCTAGCCTGCCTTGCCGGCCTACAAACCTAACCCACAGCTCAACTATAGCCAGCCCAGTGCCAGCCGGCCCAGCCCACAAGCCAGCCTCGCCAGCCCAGGCGGTAGCGCCCAAGAATTGTTGCGCTTTCTTCCTCTCATGCGCTCATGTGGGGGGCATGACCCCTGCCGCCAGCCGGCCACAGCATCCCTGCTATGCGACAGCGAGCACCGAGCGCTCCCTATGCGGTGCAAGGGATGGGCGCCGCATGTAAAGGCACGGGCGCCGAGAATCCTCGGCCATCAGCTCCCTCGCCAAGCCCTAGAGGCCGCCGTATTTAAGGTGTGAGTCATGCACCCCCCAGCCCTAGCAGCCGCCCCTTCGGGGTTTTCCAATCCACCACTCCACCGCCACCAAGGAAGGAAAGAGAAAGGAACCAAAGGAGGAGGAGCCGGAGCGCCGCCACCTCGAGCCGAACCGCGAGCTGCGGTCGTCGTCGCCGCCCGAGGAGGAGAAGGGGGAAACACCACCGCAGCATTGCGAGCCTTCCCCAAGCTTGCCACATGCTACTTCCCCACCCCCAGGTGAGTGTGCTGCCGCCTAACCTTCCCCTGTCTGGGACCGGCCATCACGCCATGGACCGTCGCCGCCGCACAAAGCCTTCTGTGTGCCGGCCTTCGAGTCATGCATCTTGTGCAGGTCCTCGTCACCGCTGCTAAACCATTCGCAGTCGTCGTTACCCTTCTCGCAGCCAAGGCTACTACGGACCGGGATGCCGGCCACCGTGTGCGAGCCAAGGCCGTATACTGGTCGTGGGATACCACATGCCGCGCACAGGCCCCCAGCCGCGCGCCAAGCCGTGGCGCAGCCCAGCGCAAGCTGGTGACTACGCGCACGCGCGCTAACCGAGCCACCATCGCTTCACTGTTCTAGGCCACCGCACCCCGAGGCATCTCGGCACGCCCGAGTGCTATGACCGCAGCGTGAGCAAGCCCAAGGCATGATGTGTGTGTGTGTGTGTGCGCCATTCTTGGCCCAAGCCTTAGCCATGCCCCTAGCCTCGCTAGATCCAAGCCCCTCCACCATCTAACCTTGTCGAAATGTCATTGTGCCGCCTGATGCAAGCACCGCAGTCATGCGCATTCCTGCGTGGCGCATCGTGGAGCCCACACGGTGGGCCACACCAAGCCCAACCAGCCAAACTGTAGAAGATCCCCCCTGACCACAGCCTGATCCTATAGACCCAGCACATGTGGACTGGCCTCACGGTCCACTGTGGACCAAGTCCACCATGCCTATGGCCTAGCCAAGCCGTGGCCCAGCACTTGTTGGGCCGGCCCAACAATCTTGGCTCGGCCCAACAATCTTGGCCCGGAACCGGAACCTTTAACCCTTAACCTTTTTTTCCTTTTTCTTTTAACCTGCTGACACACCGGGCCCACCTATCAACGACCGTGTTGGCTGACCTATGGACCCGTTGACCGTTGGTCTGTGGACCCATTGACTATTGACCAGTCAACGATGACATCAACAAGGCCCACTGCTGACGTCGTATACCTAGCCTCCTTGATGACATCATGCTGACGTCAGCAGGCCAACACATTTCATAACCTGGAAATGCCACGAGTCACTGTCTGAATTTTTGTGAATTAATTAAATTTCAAAAAAGTTTAATCTTTGAAAAATCATAATAAATCATGATCTACACGTCAGAATAGAGTTTGGTGTTAATTGGGTCTTCTTGTGTAACACCCTGCCCTCCACGAGCCGCCCCGCACAGCCCTTCCGAGGGGCGTGCACGCGTACACATAGCACCCTGCTTACACTTTCGTCCTCGCTTCGTGTAAAAGGGTTAACCCGAAGGTGCTATGGCTGGAAGACAAAGGCTTATAAGTTGCCTCCACCCTTGCTCAACTAGCAATGTGGCACTAAACACGTGCGTCCCGCACTCATGGGCCACTACTGGGCCATACAAACTGGGCCGGGTGTGACATACACCCACCTCAAAGAACCCGACGACCTCGTCGGCGCAACTCACCCACACGGGCAAATGTCCAGGAATGTTCCCCCTTGGCGCACGACCGTACGTCCAGTGCCGGCGCCATAGTCCATGCCGTATGCCCTACCCGGGCCATACGCGCCATGCGCCCTATGCTCGCACACTGTCCCGTACGCGCAACCGCGAGGGTCGGCTCTGATACCATTTGTAACACCCACACGGGCAAATGTCCAGGAACGTTCCCCCTTGGCGCACGACCGTACGTCCAGTGCCGGCGCCATAGTCCATGCCGAATGCCCTACCCGGGCCACACGCGCCATGCACCCTATGCCCGCACACTGACCCGTACGCGCAACCGCGAATATTGTGGACAGATTAACTAAGGTAGCTTACTTTATACCCGTTCACACTACTTATACCAGCGCTAAGTTTGCAGAGTTATACATGTCCAGAATTGTTTGTCTCCATGGTGTACCTAAAAAGATAGTGTCTGATAGAGGTACTAAGTTTACATCTAGATTCTAGTAGAAGTTGCATGAGTCTATGGATACAAAGTTGAATTTTAGTTCTGCATATCATCCTCAGACAGATGGTCAGACAGAGAGGACTAACCAGATTTTGGAGGATATGTTGAGAGCTTGTGCTTTGAAGCATGGAGGCAGTTTGGACAAGAGTCTTCCATATGTAGAGTTCTCGTATAACAACAGTTATCAGGCAAGTCTAAAGATGGCCCCCTTCGAAGCACTTTATGGTAGAAAGTGCAGAACACCTTTGTATTGGAGTGAAACAGGTGAAAGTCAGCTGTTTGGGCCAGAGATTTTGCAGGAAGCTGAGAGACAGGTTCAGATTATCAGAGAGAATTTGAGAACGGCTCAGTCCAGGCAGAAGAGCTATGCAGATACAAGAAGGAGAGAGCTAACCTTTGAGGTGGGTGATTATGTGTATCTGAAAGTATCTCCTATTCGAGGCTTGAGAAGGTTTAAGGTGAAAGGTAAATTATCTCCTCGTTTCATTGGACCTTTCAAGATTGTTGATAGAAAAGGTGAGGTTGCTTATTAATTGGAGTTGCCAGCCAGATTGTCTGATGTGCATGACGTGTTTCATATCTCTCAGTTGAAGAAGTGTCTTAGAGTGCCTGAGGAAGAATTACCCTTGGATGAGTTGGATGTGCAAGATGATTTGACTTATAAGGAATACCCAGTTAAGATTTTGGAAACTGCTGAAAGAGTTACTAGGAGTAAAGTGATTAAGATGTGTAAAGTTCAGTGGAGTCATCATGCGGAAAGTGAGGCAACTTGGGAAAGGGAAGATGAGTTGATGGCAGAATTTCCTCAGATCTTCTCTAATCGGTCCGAATCTTGAGGACGAGATTCTCTTTAAGGGGGGTAGGTTTGTAACACCCTAAAATTCATCACAACTAAATTGTAGCAATTTCTTGAATTTTTCTAGGATTTATTAAGGCTTAAATAAATTTTCTAGGATTTAATTGAAAACAGGTGAAAGTCAGCTGTTTGGGCCAGAGATTATGCAGGAAGCTGAGAGACAGGTTCAGATTATCAGAGAGAATTTGAGAATGGCTCAGTCCAGGCAGAAGAGCTATGAATTAAGTTGGAATTTAAATTCTGTTTAAATTCGAATTTAATTTGAATTTGTTTGAGATTTAAAATAGTTGTTTTCTGTCGAGTTCATTTTTGCCCCTCCAACTTTTGGCCCGGTCTATCTTTGCCCTCTTTTCTTTTTCTCCTCGATCAGCCGGCATGTCCCTTTCTCTGGCCCAATCCTTCTTTCGGCCCGTTCTTCCGCGCCGGCCCGCTCCGCTCTCTCTCTCTCTCTCTCTCGCGTCGCTGCCAGGTGGGTCCCGTCTGTCGGACCCGTCGTCCCCAACCCGGACTCGGCCGCGCCGCCGCATCCGACCCTGGCACGCACGCCAAGGCGTGGGCCCGAGCCCCACCTCGCACCTATAAACCGCGGCCGCCGCCTTTGCCTCTTTCCCGTGATCCAATCGAGCCGCGAACCCTAGCAGCGCTCGGCCGCCGCCGTCGCGTTGAACGCCGCCGCCGCCGTTGATCTCGCTCGTCGCTGTCCCTCTCTCGCCAAGGTTTTTCGCGGGAGGTTCGCAAGGAGGTAAGGAACCCTCCCGTGTTGCTCGCGCATCATTTCCCCGCTTCGCTCCTGTCTCAATCGCTCACCGGAGTTTTTGCAGCGCCGCCGCCCGCCATTCACCGTCGCCGGCCGCCGTCGAAGCTCCAAGCCCGTCAAGAACCCTCGGGGTGAGATCGCCGTCCTCTCCTCTCTCTCCTAGGCCAACTCCTGTCGCGTTTGGTTGCCCGTAGCGCGCTAGCATGTGTGCACCGGCGATGCGCCGCCGTAGGAGCCAGCGGCGCCGCCGCTCTCCTTCCCCCGCCGGCGAGCCTTCTGCCGATCTGTTTTGAACCGTCCGATCTGGATCCGGCGGTCCACATCAGCCCGAGCTCCAAGTCAATCCGACCCATACCGGTCAACCTAGGCGACTTTGCAAAAAGGCCCTTCAAGTTTTTAAAAATCAACCCGCAGTCCTAGCCAGTTCAAAAGTATTTCAATTTAAGTCTTTTTTCTTTTGGTTTAGCCCCTGCAAGTTTTAAAATTATGCCCGAGGTCCAAGTTTTGTCTTTTTACATGAAAACCCTCATAGTTTAATACAAAATTATGTTTTAGCCCTCGGATTTTCGCGGTTAAGCCCCTGGAACTTTTAAAACTTTGCCAGCAAGTCCCTGAACCTGAGAAAAGCCATATCTTTTGCGTTTTATCTCCGATTTTAGTGATTCTCACGCTCACGCGTTCGTTGTAACGCGTAGATTAGTTTTGTGCTGTTTTTTTCTTCTGTTGGAATTGTTTGGTGTACTGTTTCTTATTTAGTGTATTGTTTCTTTGCATGCGATTGTGTGATGCGATTAGGAAGCGAGCAGTTCGAGGATTTCTCTAAAAACCAACTGTTGGAGAAGGATTTGAGCAGCAACAGAGTTGGGAAAAAGGCAAGTGTATTATGTCATGCAAATGTCCTAATAATTATTAATTTCACCACCCATGCATGTGTCTTAATTTGATGGGTTCCTATTTAAGGATTTGCCTATGCAGAGTTCTCATATAACAACAGTTATCAGGCAAGTCTCTGTCTCTTATACACATCTAGATGTGTATAAGAGACAGGTATTTTCTCGATTACCGAAAAAACAGTCACGGTCCGGTCTACCTAAGCTAGACGGCGTGGTGTTACTGTGTTAGCCTCGCGGCAGAGTGCAGAGTACCTGATCTGTTAACATCGCCGGACCCGGGCGCGTCTGGAAACGCCATTGCTGGCATTCCGCCGTACCCTAGGCCACTGTTTGCTGCTCGCCATGCTCGTGTGTACGTGGAAAAAGCCCCAAAAAGATGCAGCCTTTTTCCTAACGACTTAAATTCGCTTGCGTGTTTGCCGGGTTTCAGAGGTTGGATTAATGTTGGACAGGTTATAGGAAGCTGATAATCTAGGGAAGCATACCAAGTGAGCTCAATTTTCCACTTGTCACGAAGAAGCTGTTATACTACTGCCAGGAAGTATACACTATACCGTATAATTAGATCTCACTGAGAGATAAGGAAAGAGGTTAAACCACACTCAAGAGTCAAGACCCGTTCGAAATATTTCGTACTTTGGGCAAAAGATTGTTTAATTGGCACGAAATTTGCATGGCATTCCCGTGTTCAAATTGTTACCGTACCATATATGTTTCGATCAAATCTTACAGTATATTTAGAGGATCCGTTATTAAGTGGGCCAGGAAAAACATACCCACGCTGGGCGGCCACTCTGCTAAAAAAAGAAAAAGTTCATTTTACGTCCCTCACGTTTAGCCGTTGTCCGCTTTTCATCCTCAATATATAAAACCAGAAATATTTGGTCCCCCATATTTCAAAACCGTGCATTGGCCCTGTTCGTTTGGCTGGTGGCTGGCGCTGGTTTTTGCTGAGAGAAAAACATTGTTGGCTCGCTGGAAACAATCCAAACGAACAGGGCAGGTGGGATCCACATGACAGGTGGGACCCGCGCCGTCTCTCTCCCCATCTCCTTGCTTCCTCTCTCTCCCGTTTGCGCCGTCCCACCGCACCGCCCGTGCGCCGACGCCCGCACGCAGCTGCGCATCGCGCCGCTCTGTCCTGCCTCACCGCCTGTGCGCCATCGCGTGCTTTGTGGTTCTGGAGTTATTTTGCTAGTAGACTCCGCCCTTATTTTATTTTCGCAACTTTAGGAGCCCCGGAGAGTTAGGAGGATACCGACTGCTTCACCAACTACCTTGACGATGAAGAAGACACAGTACCAGGTTCACGCCCAACCAATCTCTAAAAATACATATTAGACATGCAAACTATGATGCTAGCGCTTTACTTTACTCACATGATGATGATATGCCCTGCACTGCCTTTTATCTATCTTATTACCTTGCTACCCTGTTATCCACTTTATATATATATGCTATGCTTGCATGTATTGGGATGGTTGTGATTGATTGCTCTTGGTGTGAGTTGGGTGTCTTGGGAGAAGATACAGAAGCTAGAAGGTGGAGGCGAGTGATAACAACCTGATCTTTTGATTGGGGTTCTTGGGAATTGCACTCGGGCAGTTCCTACAGAGTACTTATGGCGGGTACAACCTTTGGTGACTTTTTGTGGAGTTTGGGCGGCAAAACCTGTGATGGGTGCCAATTGCGGACCATTGCGATGGATATGGTTTGATGCTGATGCTCGCTTTATCGACAATTAAGGACCGCGTCAGAATGTTTGGAAGTGGGAATTATAAAGTGCTCACCATCTATCCAGAATGGGGAGGGTTCCAGCAAGCCTAGCCAGTGCGGTACCTGGACTGTTAGGAGATCAAGCAGTATTTGTGTAAGGGGGGATCATTGTGGCGTACTCCCCCCGATATACCATAGCCCCCACTGGCCCTAACGGGAAGGTTTCACAGCCCTGGGGGACATGTTAGCGTGCACATGTTTCCCGGGCCCAGTGAAGCAGGATGGTACCATTACTTGTTAGGGTCTTTGTTGTGGGTTGCGTCTTGAGTTGGCAGATCACCAACTCACAGCCCGGATGGTTCCTGGAGTACAACCTATGCAGAGTGTAAACTATACGTATAGTCACATCCTCGGTCATGGACGACCCTATGAGTGAATAGCATGGGAATATGCTACCTTACCTTCACTTTGATCTGGGTCATGAGACGTTGGACCAGTGCGTTGTTGAGACGGGTGGGGAGGGCGCTCACCTTATCGACTAGTGAGAGGAGTTGGTGGATGTTAATGCGGGAACCTGTTGCGACAGGACTAGCCCATGATGGATGTGAGAATGGTGGTTGGTATTTGGGAAGCGTTTGTGAGAAAGGAGTTTGGAGATGAGACAACTTTGTTTTATTGTTGTTGTGCGCATAGGAAACCTCAGCCTATTTCATTGAATATTTTGTATACTAGAATAGGCCACTTTAAAGCTCATTGCATCTATGGTTGGTGACATGGACCTATCCTATTTACTTGGTGTCGGATTTTGGGTACACAGGTTCAACCATGACGGATGGTAGGATTGAAGGTTGTGCACTTCACTCAAGGATGCATGTGGAGGTGAAGGCCAAAAGCACCAGAAGATCTTAGCTATCGCTGCATAGTTGTTTTAATATTGTCGCTTAGCCCAGAGGGGTTGTATCAGACCGCTTATGGTATTTATATTATGGTTGAGGACCTGAATCAATGTATGGAAGTGATATTATGTTGAAATGAGTTATGTACGTGATAGTTGTTGATTCTGGGACTATCACTTTGGTACAGGGAGTCAGATTCTTGGTTTAAAGAATCCGGTTCATTTCATGATGGTTCAGGTCGACACTCTCGCGGTCATAGAGGTACGCAAACTGGAAGCTTGACCCAATCATGATGACACCATGGGGCCCAGGGATCTTAAGCTTGAGGTAGGTGTAGCTGGGGACGGCCATGAACTTCGCGTAGCATGGTCGGCCTAGGATCGTGTGGTACGACCCTGGGAGGTCAGTGACCTCAAATGTGAGGGTCTCCATGCGGAAGTTGTTCTGGTCCCCAAAGGTGACAGGTAGCTCGATCTGCCCAACGGGGAAGGCCTGAACGTCGGGGATGACTCCATAGAAGGGGGGCGGTCGGGCGAATCAGGCTCCGCAAGAGCCCCATGGCATCGTAGGCTTCGGCGTAGAGGATGTTGAGGCCGTTCCCCCGTCCATGAGCACCTTAGTCAGGCGCATGGTCCCCACGATGGGGTCGATGACCAGCGGGAACCGCCCGGGCTGCGAGATGCAGTCAGGGTGGTCGGAGTGATAAAAGGTGATCGCAGCCTCCAACCACCTCAGGTAAGTTGGGACCGCCGGTTCACCTGTGCTAGCGGCGTTGACCTCTCGGTCGGTGAGATTCTGGCAGCACTTAGACTCGTAGGTGATGGGGCCGCCGAAGATCATGAGGCACCCGCTCGGGGAAGAAAAGATTTCTTCCACCTCGAGCTCCTCTTCCCGCTTGTTAGTCTACTTTGCATTAACCATCAGCCTGAGCTTGCCACGGAGGTAGCGCTTCAAGATGTAATAGTCTTTGAGGAGGTGCTTGACAGTGTAGCCATGGTTTGGGCACAGTCCCTCCATCATCTTAGTGACCAGGGTTGGGCCTAGTCAGTTTCTTGGCGCCCTACTCGACAACTACGATGACCTCAATGTCGTGCTTCTTCTTGATCTTCTTGCCCTTAGGGCGGCATGCAGGCCTTGCATCCTCGCTGTCACGGATAGCAGGAGCCTTACCATTGTCCCTGCCAAAGTTGGCACGAACAGCTTCTTCTCCGAAGGCATGGCTGGTGCTGATGTCGAACAGTTCCCTTATGGTGCGGGGCTTGTTGCGACCATCTCATGGACCAACGACTCACTCGTGTACCAAGAGATGAAGGCCCCAATGACGTCTGCATCGACAACATCGGGGAGCTCGTTGCACTGCTTGGAGAACCGTCGGATGTACTCCTAGAAGGACTCATCTGAGGCTTGCCTACAGTTCTTGAGGTCCCAGGAGTTGCCTGGGAAAATGTAAGTGCCCTAGAAATTCCCGACGAAGACACACTTGAGGTCGGTCCAGGATTTGATACACCTAGTTGTAACACCCTAAGAATGCACTATTCAAAAATTTAATAGTTAATTTACTTTTGTTAAAGGTGCTCATGATTAATATAAGGAAAATAAATTATTTCCGAGATTAAAATCAAATATAAGGTTTAGAAACATTTATGTTGCATTCATGTCGGTGCATTGGATTTTTGTTTTGCTTGTAGTTCAAATTAGAATTTAAATCTAATTACAATTTGAGTTTGAATTACCTTTGTTTGAGTTTTAGAAAAGTTGTTTCTAGTCGAGTTCACCTTTTCCCCCGGAGCTCTTTCCTTGGTCTCGTTTTCCCCCCTCCTTTCCGTTTCAGCCGTCCCAGCCCAGCTCCCTCTCTCTCTTTTTCTTTTGGAGCTAGCCTTGGGCCGAGGCCCAACACCGTTGCTAGCCCGGTCCTCCCCGCGGCATGTCCCTCTCCCCTTCGCCGACAAGCGGGACCCAGTCGTCATCCCCAACCTCCGACCGAGTCAGACTCGAGTCCGACCCGAGTCCACGTGCACGCACGCCGAGGTTTCCCCTCAGGGCCACCTGTGCCGCGCTATAAATCTTCGGTTGCCGCCGCAATTTTCCTTTTCCCGCATCGCGCAGTGCCCCAAACCTAGCCCTTGAGCTCGCCTCCACTCTCCGAGCTCCGCAGCCGCGCCGTCGATCTCCCTCGCCAGCGCCGCTACGCGTGAACTGACCATCGGGGCAACTTCGCGCGGTGGTAAGCGTCGTCCCGAGCCCTTTCCCGCTCGTTCTTGCGTCTCGTTGCTTGGCTGCAGCCTCACCGATGCTCGCGCTCCGCTGCTTGCCGTTGCCAGCCGTCGCATAGTCGTCGATGAGAACCCCCAGTTGGGTTCACCGTGCTCCCACATGCTCGCTATATACGATTGTGATAGGAGAAATACTCCATAATTGCAAATTATCTCAAATTATGTTAGGTGTGACTTTATTCATTACTTCTGGCAAACGCTTATTAGTGGATAAATGTTCGCAAACCTTTATAGTTCTTGTCTACTTTCTAGCCAACGCTGATGTGGGTTTGATTGGTAAAGGAAGTTTATAGATGTCCCAATGAGTTTATGGGATACTATCTTCTACTGTTCAAATTGTCTCACTAAGGATGTTGAGATAATTGAGTTCTTAAACGGATGCAGAGATAAGTGGGAGTCAATGGGAGCTCACAAGGAGGAAGAGAAATTTTGATGAGATGCAGGATTAATTTTTCTTGTACCGATTATTCAAGATAATAATTCTCATAATATTTTAGTTGTGTCATTAGTTAGCATACCTCCAATCGATTACTGTAGATTATTATGTTGAGGATTTTATTAGTTGATTAACTTTATTATAAAGATATAGTATTTGATGAATAATTTAGGATGAGCCACAAAAGAAAATAATCTTATTTGTTCTAAGAATTGCAACAATGAGGGCATAATTGAGTCTATGAGTTTATGATTTGGATATGGCTTTAGCAGTAATTTCTGATGAAATCAAGAAAATAGGTTGTAAATGGGTCTATAATTTTAATTATAGTTCTAAAAGAAAATTAAGATGTTAAATCTGGAGCTCACCATAGTTTAAAACTTTGTGGATTTCATATGTATCTACTATAACTAAGATGGAAAACTTATTATCCAAATACTCAAAGTGGATGATACTCTATTAGCAAGAGTTTTCTATCATTCAATAACATATAAAGAAATCTTGGTGGAAGTCTATTATGTTTGAGACATTAAGATACGCTAAGATTGGACCAAAGAGAGTGTTAGGATTGTCACTAAAAACATAAGTTTGCTTAAAAGAATTGACATGAATAATAGTATTGTCATACCTGCTATATTTGCGTCACGTGGCGAATATGATTTATTTCAAAAGCTAAGCGTTAAAATTAAGAATTAAGATAAAGAAAGATGATCATTATATATCAGCTGTCGAAAGCTAAACATTTGAGTCTATAAGAAATTTTGACTTGTTATATAAAGTATAATGCTTGACAAAGTATAAGTTTTAATCCAGGTTAGGTCCACTGGAAAGGTATTAAAAGGTTGAAATATCAAAATAACATGCTTACTTATTTTGAATTATTTAATTAAGAATGTTTATTGATAGTGTATGGATATAAAAGTGTACAATTAGGTTATATTTTTCACTCTCGCAGAAAAAGCTATTAAGCAGACATGATTACACGTAGAAAGAGCTATTCAACAGACATGAAAGTGTATGGATATAAAATTGGGACGTTGGCTAGCTTATTTGATCCAATTTGCATTGGACGGTTCGGCCACTGTGATTACACGTAGTGATGGGTTAGGGAGGGCACCTTTGACCTACTCAATGTTCGCCTGCAACGATTTAGTTGTGCAATTAGATCGAGTCCGAGGTTAGGGTTTACTTTTTCAGCCATCAATCTTTTAGGTATTGGCGCTTCTTTTTCTCCCTTCTCTTCAGCAATGATGAGGATGTATTGTGGATTTGTTTTTTTCATGACGATAGTCAACTTTACAAACCTTGTTGCCTCTAAAATTTGTTGGTCTTGGCTGTTGATCTTACATTTGAGAGGCCTTTCCAACGTTCTGCTTGCGGGAGCTCTTGAATTCATTACCTGCTGCCACCTGCCATTTAGCTGATCTCACTGTTATAACTATAAAAAAGAAGAGGACTTAACCAGCTTGTGAACATAGGCTGGTCTGAGCGGCAATCTGAACTGTTAACATTTTGCACGATCGGGCAGCCTAAGCCAAGTTACCAGTATCGCACCACTCACCGATGCGGCCGACCCCAGCTACGACCGACGCCAACTCATTGGCCGTGGTGTCCACCACCTCCTCCGCCCCACCGCCCAACACCTCCACCACCGCCCACCGCGGGTCTCCCACTGCCCCAGTTGGCAGCGCCCTCACCGCCTGATTCCTCACCCAACAACTGTCACTATTGGATATATGCCCAAGAGCCAATCGGATTGGTCTTGTTTATGGGCTTGATCCACGAGGGATTAGATTAACTGATAGGGCCCATGAGATGGCAGCCCATTAGTACGGCCTATATACATGTGGAAGGAGCTAGGGGTGCAAAGACCAGTCGTCGACACCCCCAAACCCTAACAGTGCTCGACGCTACAGTAGGCACGTGGTGAACAGTACCACGGTGAACAGTGTTTCCTGCAGTACCTCCTCCATCTATATCCTTCAGATCGCAGCCATTCGTGAGGTTCTAGTACACCTACGTTCGGCGTTCCATCCTCATACATGTGGATACCTCGGAGGTGCTGCGCTTGGAGCACAACCTCAAAATGCTTAGAGCACAAGGACGAACCGCACGTGCAGGACCAGACGTACATGAGCAACTGCATGGCACTGCCACTTCGACGCGTTTGTCTACATCGAGATGGCGTCCGCTGCATCTGCGCGTCTAGTGGTAACGATCCGTGATCTATAATTGTTGTTGTTCTTGTTTTGGAGTAAACGAGTTTTTGTATGTGCAAGCATAGCCTCCTCACTTCCCTTCAGTGGTATCAGAGCCATAGCTGTCTCGTTATAGGTTCGGATGTGTGCATATGGAGATATGCTTGGCTGTAGATGAGTCTCTGATCGGTTCGTGATCTTGCTATGATGGAATTCCGCCATCGGAGCTAAGTGATAAATGTAAACCCAGTCATGGTGAGATGGAGATCAATTGGATTGGTCGAATCGAACTTAGGTCAATGGTCAGGCGCATGGTGATGCGCAGCGGTGTAGATTGGATCTGCTACCGGGCCGGGTTTTACGTGAAAAACAGGTTGTTCGTAAAACAGCCATAACTTTTGCATACGACCTCGGATTGAGACGTTTTTTATATAAAAATTCATCTACATAAAATTTTACACATGATTTTCCATTGGCAGTTTTGCTAAATTTATATTTGCAAAATAAGGCTAGGAAGATGGAGTTTTCGGTGATTTAAGTTTGGACGTCGGAATCGGCTAACTTGTTTTTACATATTCATGTGATCCGTATGGCCCAATGTGTATGTGATGCATGTATGTAATTAATCATGACCTGCATGTTGTGAGTAGGGCAATAAGGCTGGAGCCATATGTATTTTCAATTTGATGTATTGGCCCGCGTGCCAACTTGTGATGATCTAATGCGCGGTTGTGTAATTTATTTTAGTAGCATGCGTTAGATAGTTCTTGGAGGACTCATCACCGGAGGATGACATACATGGATCATGGAGATGGGGATCATCATGATGGATAGTACAATGGAGATAGAGATCACCATGTGTTAATGGGCCATACCGTGTCATTACTATGTGAATGTCATTCTTATTGTTTTACTTCTACATATGCGACGATGATGGTTATTTTTCTGCATGCAACGGTAGAAGTAGAACGATCCCTCTGCAATGTTTAAGTTTTGAATGTCCTCCCAACTGAACCTTGCACCATCACATGTCTTGTACAGTTAGTGGTGGGTCTATGAAATTAGAGTGCCACTAGTTTTCCATGACTAGATGGGTTCGTATTGGATACTTACTCGCATAAAGGGTTGGTCAACTTAGACGAGGTCATCTTAACGGTTACGGACCTTGGGGCATAAAGGTTGGGCGCCGAGACATAGAGATGTCACCCAACAACATGAGTCATATGTGATATGATTAGCAAAGGGTTGCTTACCGATCTACCATGTCCTCTAGTGGTGATGCTAAAGCTCACTAGTGGACTTGTTAGTTGTGGATCCTGAATCGCTAAGTATCAATGGAGGGATATTGATTTTAGTGGGAGTAGATTCTGTTAAATTGTTTAATGTATTTTACTCTGTCTTAGTATTTTGCATTATTTTCTATTGTAGATGAATGACACCTAGCACACCGTTTTCTTTGCGTTCGGTCCTTGAGAAGGATAAGATGAATAGAACAAACTATGCGGATTGGATCCGCAACCTAAGCATTGTTCTCATGGCTGAGAAAAAAGAAAACACTCTACAAATCCCATTACCAACAAAGGGTGACATTAATAAAAGCGCGTGCAGTAGCCATGTGATGACAATCCAGAACAAGCCTACCTTTAAGAAAGGTAATTATTAGAATAAGGGTAAGGCTAAAGATGGGATATCTAAGCCAGCACCCACGGCTAAAGCTCGACTAGCTGCTAATAATAAGTGCTTTCACTGTCATGAACTGGGTCACTGGAAAAGAAACTGCAAGTTGTACTTAGCTTCTTTGAAAAGCAAGAAAAGTAAGGGTACTTTCACTTCAAGTACACTTCATGTTTATGTTACGGACATTTTCCTCGCTGACTCTTGTATTAATTCCTGGGTATTTGATACCGGATCGGATGCTCATATTTGCAATTTGATACATGGACTAATAAGAAGTAGAAGCGTGGGAAGAGGGGAAGTTGATTTCCGCATGGGCAATAATGCAAGAGTTGCTGCGTTGACCGTCGGGATGATGCAACTTCACATCCCGTCAGGATTTATTATGGAATTGAATAATAGTTATTTTGTTCCTAGTTTGATTCAAAACATTGTGTCTCATTCATGTTTGATGAATAATGGTTATTCATTTGCGAGTGAAAACAATGGTTGTGTGATCTCTAAGAATGACATGTTTGTGGCTCTTGCATCCATTGTGAATGGGTTGTTTATTTTAAATCTTGATGATTCACCTATCTGTAATATAAGTGCTAAAAGGCCTCGGCTAGATGATTTGAATCCTACCTATATGTGGCATTGTCGTTTGGGTCATATAAGTGAAAAGCGCATGAAAAAGCTCCATTCTGATGGACTTTTAACTTCGTTTGATTTTGAATCATACGAGACGTGCGAAGCTTGTTTGCCGGGCAAGATGACCAAGGCACCTTTCACAGATTTTCCTGAGAGGGCGCAAGACTTGTTGGAACTCATACATACTGATGTATGTGGACCAATGAGCACGACAGCTCGAGGTGGATTTCAGTACTTCATAACTTTCACTGATGATTTTAGTAGATATGACTATGTCTACTTAATGAAGCACAAGTCAGAAACTTTTGAAAAGTTCAAGGAGTTTCAGAATGAAGTTGAAAATCAGCGTGGTAAGAAAATTAAAGAACGAGTTTTTGTGTGAGCTAGCGTAGCATCCATC
>OAMR01000352.1:307775-331419 GCA_900205405.1 Echinochloa crus-galli | reverse complement strand
GACTCATACCAATCCGCTTGATGAGGCAGCCAAAAATAAATTCGCAGTAAACAAGGAATGCATAGGCCGAAAGCAGCACCCGTCAAGCATGATAACAAACAAGTTAATCCACCGCATGATACGACTTGTTTGAGACCACACCACTAATCAGATTAGATCAATCCACCGCATGATACATTCTAACCATGAAAAGCTAAAAGCATTCAGTGTTTGATACGTATCCACTAACATGTTCACTTATGATAGCACTGCCGAATACGGCTGTTTAGCCGAATCGGGATCAAATAAATAAAGGGTGAGGCGCGATCGCAAATTCTACAAATCGAAGTAAACTTGTGGTACGAAAACCAACGACCACGGTTATTTAGGGACGGAGGGAGTAGGAACAGCCCATCTATTTTTGTGGCATAGCGCAACGAAATTCCTAACGCGACAGTTGGCACCGTTTGGAACAGCTTATTTTAGTTTATAGCCGAAATACTGAAACTAGACATCAAACGGTACGTTTTTTACAGCTTTTTTTCGCCACGCTTCTCCCCACCACCTCCATTGATGCTAAAACGTAAAATCGGATTCAGACCCGTTTTTAAATAAGCGTTATTTCCATATTTATACAGGCTTCTCATAGCCGCCGCGGTTTCCAACATGGTCAATATGGGTCGCTCGAGTAGTTAAGAAAAATATTCTTTTTTATGGGCCGGCCCACTAACTTCGTTCTACCCTAACAAGATAGAAATATTGAATTTTAGTTTATTTTCTTCCGTTTGACTATTGACCATACTCTAGCTTCTTTTTTCGATTTCTTATTTTGTATTCTTTTTGTTGTTTTCAATTTACCAAGATTATTCTTTTTCGTTCTTTTCTTATGTTTTATATTCTTTTTAGTTGCTTGCGTTGTATGTTTTCAGAAAACATTTTTTATTCGTGCTACTTTTGTTTACTTAATTATTTATGTTGGTATTTTTATGTATTTATTTATAGTAATATTTTTATTTTCATACCGTTATACTATTGTTTCTCATATTATTTGTGAGATGTTTAATAGTATACTTCGGATTGTTTCTATAGTTTTTATGAGATGATCATGATGTACTAGAAAAGTGTGGATCATACGTGCTTTGAGTTTTGTTACATATTTATTTATTAGTATTATAAATTTAAAATGTAAATATGTCATTATTTGGTATCTTTTAAGTCATGTAAATGTTTAATTGTCCGTTTAGGAAATATCTATATAATTTTTCAGCATGCCTTGTTATATTTTTATAGTCGAGTTAGGTTAGCAAAGTCATACACCCAAAGATATCTAATCTATTATGAGGTCTTTTACAATGATTGGAGAGGTACCCATAAGTACCTGAAAGTACCTAGTATTATTAGTAAAAGATTTGTTGACGTAAAATCCGCACCTCACGCCAAGCACACAGCAAGCCGAATTAGCTAGCTTCAACACGTGGCCCGCGCGTACGAATCCAAAAGCGTGCCAGTCAGTTTGCCTGAAAACTAACAAAGGGAAAAAAAACGTTTAGATCAAAACCTGGAACGTGCCGGGTGAGACCAGACTCAACATCAATTGTGCCATCAACCCAAATCGTTCGGCATCATCTATATCAGGCAATTCCTCTTCCTGTACAATTTGGTTAGCTGGAGCCATGAATTCATTCGGCAGAAAACATACCATACACGTAGGAGCCGAATGACCATGTTCGTCAGGCCTGTCTTTTGGGAGCCATATTGATTTCACCCTAGGCCTTGCTTGCTTTAATTCTTGATTCCTCAGGCGTTGAACTCTTCTCTTCTGACTCCTTCTTAAACCAGGTGGACACCACTGTCCTTTTTGCCAAACATACTCACGGTCCTCTTCCTCATGATCAATCCATCTGCAATCAGCATGTCTCTTTCTTGGTTGATCATCAAAACGCCGATCATCACTAAGATGCACCCTACCAATTCTTTCATGGACAGATCGGCGATTGGCAACATTTTGCCCATGTTCGACATACCCATTATTGCACTCAGGACAGTTATTCCTTGTAGGCAGCTTTAAACCTTCGTTCCAACAGTGTCTGAAGAATGCACACCCCCAATGCGCTCGTTCCTGCTCTCGAGCATACTCTTCTTGTTCTTCCTCAAACCTTTCTTCTTCGCGCCTTCTTTTCTCCTCCTCGTATTCACGCCTTTGAAAACGCTCTTTTTCTTGCTGACGCTGCCATTTGTTGAGGAGAATACGTGTAGTAACTCTAGGTCTAAAGGATTCGCCCACTTCAAATCGGCTATTCGGGAACCGAAGATCTTTCTGGCGAATCTGTTCAATTGTGATCTGCCGAGTAGGATCAACTGAACCATCCTGCCCTGCCTTCTTTGAGGTTAAAACTTTCAATCTTCCCTTTTCTCCAGATGGAACAGCATTTACCATATTAACCGAGAACCCGATCATATTCTGAGGGAAAGGGTTACTATCCAGTTTCATTTTGTTGTCGAATTTCAAATGTCCTTCCTGGATAGCTTTCTGAATCTTCATCCTAAAGACTCTGCATTCATTAATGGAATGAGAATTTCTATCATGAAACCCACAGTACCTCTTATCTTTCACTCCATCGGGCCGAAGCATAGAATGCCCCTCTGGCAATTTGATTCGGCCTTCTTTCACCAGGAACTCAAACAATTTGTCTGCCTTAGTCACATCAAAATCATATGTTCCTTTCATCTGTTTGATCCATCTTTGAGTCATTGTAACTGGTTCTTTGCTCCACACTATCTCTGCTGCAGCTATTTCCTCGCTATCTTCATACTCATCTTCTTGATCTGCTCTTTCAAGGAATTGGTTATAGATGTCAGCTACATCATTATTTTTAGCAAATCTGACATCTTTCTTGAAACCATACGCCTGGTTACTCATCAAGGCCAATCTGTGCGACAACTGGCCCAAATCATCAAACTCCATCCCGAACAGCTTCTCCCGAATGGCAGGCAGCATGCCAGCTACAGCCATACCAGCCAATTGATCATCAGGTATGTTCAGAGAAAAGCACATACTCTTAGTTTCCCTAAACCTCCTGAGGAACTCTGTAGGTGTTTCATTATTCCTCTGCCTTAAGCTGGTCAAGTCAACCAACTTTTTCTCGGTACTGCCAATGTAATAATGAGCATGGAATTTCTGTTCCAGGTCTTTCCAAGCCTTGTACAACAAGCAAGAAAAATGCTCTCTTTCTTGATGCACTTTGAGCCAATCTATTTGCTTCTCCATTATCCCCTCTAGGAATGTGTTGTAGAATTACTGACCGAAAGCTCTTCAATATTTCTTTGCATTCTTCATAGTAATTCCTCAAGATATCACTTTTGCATTCATATTCACCATTCAATTGTTTTATGACCAATTCTGAATCTCCAAAAATTTCAACTGCAATGGCTTTTGCTTCTTTCAAATATTGGAGCCCTTTGAGTAATGCCTCATACTCAGCCTGCTCCACCACCTTTGTCGCATGAAGATCCATCGAAGAATAATACCCAAGGAATAATGTTAAGCAAATTTATTGATGTATCATGATGTTCAGTAATGAAGTCAGCAATAATCTGCCCCTTGACAGCTTTTGCCGATTCAAACCTTAATTCGAATTCAGATAAGGCCAAAATCCATTTGCCAATCCTTCCATTCAAAATTGGCATTGACAACATGTGCTTAATTACATCAAATTTTGAATGTACAATGCATTCGGCATTTAGCAAATAGTGCCGAAATTTTGTACATGAGTAATAAACACATAAGCAAAGCTTCTCTATAGCCGAATACCTTGTCTCTGGGTCTAGTAACTTTCGGCTAAGGTATGCAACTACTCTTTCCTTCCCTTCAAATTCTTGAATAAGGGCCGATCCAATAGTTTGGGCATCGGCCGCCACGTACAACTTGAAAGGCTTGTTCAATTGTGGAGGCACCAATACTGGTGGCTTCTTCATGTACTCTTTTATTTCATCAAAAGCCTTCTGTTGTTCGTCACCCCATACAAACTTTTGATCCTTTTTTATTTTCAATAGTGAGGAAAAGGGCAACACCTTCTGTGACAAGTTTGATATGAATCTTCTCACAAAATTTATCTTGCCAAGCAGTGATTGTAACTCTTTAAGATTAGTTGGAGGAACAATTTCATCAATTGCCTTCATGCTTTTCTTGCCAACTCCTATTCCTCCTTCATGTATCAAAAATCCCAGAAACTCTTTGGTTCCAATCGGCAATATCGCTTTCCAAACCAAATCTCCTTCTGCAAATTGCCTTACTTTTACCTTCTTGTTGTAATATTTGGCAACTCGCATCTTATTTTTCTCACTAACTGCCCCTTCGGCTATAAAGAAGAAAAGAACAAGCAGCAAAAGAATTGCACAGGTCAAATTTCTCCTTCCTCGAGTAAAATGCTAATTTCATTCTGCTCATTTCTGTTCCTTTATGATTTCAGGCCAAATCACAGCAATTGGCCATTAGCACAGAACCTGCCGATGCTTCAGTGATTAGTAAAATTTCTCACCATCTTGTCCTTTAAAACTCTTTTTCATCGGCACTGACTTTCTTTCAGTCACAGAGCAAGCTTCAATGGATCCAATTTCGGAGAGCTCTTCTTTTCATCAAGAACCAGCTTCAGCCCTACCTGATGTACCTCAGCCAGAAGCCTCATCTCCTCCAAAGAACCTTCCAAGTTCTCTTCAGCATGGCATACAAGAATCTTTGCCTGAGCTTGAGCTGCCCTCTCTCTCCATCCAAGAGGTCAGGAATGAGGTAGAGATGATTACCCAGTTCTCCCAGCTTTTATTCAATAGACCATCATTAATTCGGCAACAATTCTTTTTCAGGATAAAACAATTTCATCACCCAGCTACTCATTTGCTTTGGACGATCTTGTTGCCGAACAAGGAGAAGAAACTTCTTCTGGTCAAGCCTTATCAGAGGAGAACCAAGCAAAACTGAAGGAAATCCTCTCCTTTCTGCATAAGGACACTCGAGATCAAGTTAACAATGCTGATCTTTTAAGAGACTTGCTTGAATCATTTGATCAAGATCTTCCTGCCGATATCAAGACTTCTTTAGATCCAGTTTCCAGGTTGGATGATCATTTTATCGCAGTGAAGCAAGCTCTGAAGAATCAATCTGCTCAACCAGCCTTGGAGCAAAGGAGAACTTTGGCCAAGCAATCTGTAAAAGATTTGCACTCTAGAACTCAGAGCAATAAGGAACTGTTAGCTGGCCTACAGTCTGCACTTGAATCAAAAGAGACCAGGAAAGCCGAATTAGAGGTTGAATTGAAAAACTTATCGGCTGAAATTGAAGCTGATAAAAAGAAGATAGCCGAAATTCCTGGTCTGACAGAAAAGTTGCGCAAGGAGGCTTCAGCAGCTCTGAATGAAGAGAAGCAACTCAAAGCCAAACTTTCTGCTCTGGCCAAAACCCAAGAAGCTGACAAGCAGTTATTAGAGAATATCAGCAACATGATCTTGAATGCCAAAAATGTAATCTCAAAGTACTTGGGTGTGTAAATTGTATCAAATAGTTTGATAGCCGAATGCCTGATCAATTCTGCATTTTCCATCATCTTTATTCCGGCTTTGTTTCGTGGTGCATAACTTATTCGGCAACGCTGGCTTTTGCAGTATCAGTCTCGAAAAGCTTAGTATAGCCGAATGTGACATCAGCATGAATTCCAAACGACACCGAAACCGTTCGGTTTTGAGAATCCTTTCCACCTTCCGAATTTTTGGGATACGCGCCACGATCTTTGGACACGATTTCCTCTGCGGATTCTATAAATAAACATACCGAGTGCCGCTATCTCTTCACCATGTCTTTTGCCTTCCTCGAACTCTTCTTTCCCCAAGCACAGTAAACTCAAGAAAACCCCAATGGCGAATGGAAGGCGACCGGCCGCCGACGAGCCCGAAGGAAGTCGCACCGGCGCTCGCCGCAGGTGATTGGCTGCTTGCTTCTCTCTGTTCTTCTCGAGATTTGCCCTCTCCTTCACGAATCTCTTTGTTTTTTCAGGGTAATCCAATGGATTGTCGCCGCTGGTGCGCCAGTTGTGGCTCCAGCCGCTGCTCCTGCGGCGTCCAGCTCTTCGAGTTCATCCAATCGATCTCTCGAATCGGACGACTACCGCTACACGGACGGCGATGCTCGCCGATTCAAAGCGGAGCGTGACGACACTCGCCGCGAGTTGGAGGTCATCTCCAAGCAAGCCGGGATTGCGGACCTCGAATGGCAGGCCGAGCGCAAGCAACTGCTTGAAGTCATCGATGGTAATTCCCATAACTTGTTCAATCCTAATCCCATCTCTAGTCATTATTGATCTACCTCCATTTTGTAATCTTGCAGAACGCGATGACGAGCTCAATCGGCTGAAGGCGCTGGTGGATGAGCTGGCGAACAAAGTGAACGCCCAAGGAGACATACCCGAGGCTCGCCTTGGCGCGGTGGCAGGCCGCGTCGACGAGGTGGCCCTCCATGGCGTTCGCCTAGGCGTCGCTGTGGGTCTCGTTGCCATGTCGACACACACCGGCACTGACTATTCCAGGATGCCGGTTGGTTTCGCCAACAGCAACCCAGAAGACATCGAAGACATTGACGCCTCCATCGATCGTCTTGATGGCCATGGTGCTGCCATTGCCGATTCCATTCATCCCCAGTCTGTTTTGAACAGGCTCTTCCAGTAGTTTGTACTAGGGATTTATGGAATTTCGGCAATAAAACTTATCTTTTGTGATCTTGCATGAACTCCTGATGTAATATATTTTGTGCTAAGGGCAATACATTCAGTACTGGCCATTTTTCTTTTATCGGAAATTTTTGTTCTGAAGGCGGCTTCTTCCCGAATGCCGGCTATTTCCATTGTGTCTTAATCAACGATCAATCTCAACGCTAGGATAGTATTTCTTCAAATATCTTCCGTTTATAGCAGCAGTGAATTCTTCTCCCAGTAAAGTTTTCAAAATATATGCATTTCCAGGCACGCATCTAACCACTCTGAAAGGACCTTCCCAATTTGGAGACCATTTGCCGAATGCTGCATATTTGGTTCCAATCGGCAATATCGCTTTCCAAACCAAATCTCCTTCTGCAAATTGCCTGACTTTTACCTTCTTGTTGTAATATTTGGCAACTCGCATCTTATTTTTCTCAATATTTTCCAATGCTTTGAGACGAATCATATGCAAATCTTCCAATTCGTCCATCATCAAGTTACTGTAATCTTTAGAACTTAAATCTCTCTGCAACCGTATTCTCCTCGACTCTGTTTGTAATTCCCACGGCAAAATGGCATGATGTCCATACACTAGTTCATAAGGAGACGTTTTTGTAGCCCCATGAGGAGCCATTCGGTAAGCCCACAATGCTTCATTGAGTACCGAATGCCACCTTCTTGGCTTTTGATCAATTTTCTTCTGTATGATTTTAATCATGATCTTGTTGGAAGCTTCTGCCTGTCCATTGGCTTGAGCATAATAAGGAGAAGAATTCAGTAATTTTATCCCCATACTTTCAGCAAAATCTCTGAACTCTGAAGATGTAAATTGAGACCCTTGATCTGTGGTAATTGTCTGAGGAATTCCAAATCTGTAAATGATGTGCTCTTTGACAAATTCAATCATATCTTCTGATGCTACCTTTCTCAATGGAATCGCCTCAACCCACTTGGTAAAATAATCTGTTGCTAAAAGTACAAACTTATGCCCCTTGCTCGATGGAGGATTTATTTGGCCAATCAAATCTATTCCCCATCCTCTGAATGGCCATGGCTTGATAATGGGATTCAAAGCCGATGCTGGAACTCTCTGAATGTTTCCAAATTTCTGACAGTCCTGACATCCCTTGTAATATTCAAAGCAATCTTCCAACATTGTCGGCCAGTAATATCCAGTTCTTCTAATAACCCACTTCATTCGGTAAGCTGACTGATGTGCTCCACATAATCCATCATGCACTTCACTCATCAATTTCTTTGCTTCTTCTTGATTTAAGCAACGTAATAATACTCCGTCCAGGGATTTATAATATAAATCTTTATCAAGAAGAACAAACTTTATAGCTTTATACCTGAGTCTTCTAGAAACCTTCTGGGATGGATTCTCCAAATAATCGGCAATTTCTTTCCTCCAATCACCTTCTGCCAAACTACTCCCGAAAGCACAGTCATCAGTAGCAAATACCTCTTGATTTTCTCTGTAACCTGATGCACTTTGAGCCAATCTATTTGCTTCTCCATTATCCCCTCTAGGAATGTGTTGTAGAATTACTGACCGAAAGCTCTTCAATATTTCTTTGCATTCTTCATAGTAATTCCTCAAGATATCACTTTTGCATTCATATTCACCATTCAATTGTTTTATGACCAATTCTGAATCTCCAAAAATTTCAACTGCAATGGCTTTTGCTTCTTTCAAATATTGGAGCCCTTTGAGTAATGCCTCATACTCAGCCTGATTGTTAGTAACAGTAGATTGAATGGGAATAGCAAACTCAAATGTTTCTCCTTTGGGTGAAATTAATAAAATACCTGCTCCACCACCTTTGTCGCATGAAGATCCATCGAAGAATAATACCCAAGGAATAATGTTAAGCAAATTTATTGATGTATCATGATGTTCAGTAATGAAGTCAGCAATAATCTGCCCCTTGACAGCTTTTGCCGATTCAAACCTTAATTCGAATTCAGATAAGGCCAAAATCCATTTGCCAATCCTTCCATTCAAAATTGGCATTGACAACATGTGCTTAATTACATCAAATTTTGAATGTACAACGCATTCGGCATTTAGCAAATAGTGCCGAAATTTTGTACATGAGTAATAAACACATAAGCAAAGCTTCTCTATAGCCGAATACCTTGTCTCCGGGTCTAGTAACTTTCGGCTAAGGTATGCAACTACTCTTTCCTTCCCTTCAAATTCTTGAATAAGGGCCGATCCAATAGTTTGGGCATCGGCCGCCACGTACAACTTGAAAGGCTTGTTCAATTGTGGAGGCACCAACACTGGTGGCTTCTTCATGTACTCTTTTATTTCATCAAAAGCCTTCTGTTGTTCGTCACCCCATACAAACTTTTGATCCTTTTTTATTTTCAATAGTGAGGAAAAGGGCAACACCTTCTGTGACAAGTTTGATATGAATCTTCTCACAAAATTTATCTTGCCAAGCAGTGATTGTAACTCTTTAAGATTAGTTGGAGGAACAATTTCATCAATTGCCTTCATGCTTTTCTTGCCAACTCCTATTCCTCCTTCATGTATCAAAAATCCCAGAAACTCTCCAGCCGAAACTCCAAAAGCACACTTGTTCGGGTTCATTTTAAGCCCATGCTTCCTGGTGCATTCTAGAGTTTTCCTTATGTCAGCCAAATGGGACTCATGATCCAATGACTTGATCACCACATCATCAATATATATTTCCACAATCTTGCCGATCAACTCATGAAAAATATAATTCATAGCCCTTTGATAAGTTGCACCGGCATTTTTCAATCCAAAGGTCATGACAACCCACTCAAACAACCCTATGTGTCCAGGACATCTAAAAGCTGTCTTTACTATATCTTCTAATGCCATAAAAATCTGATTGTATCCTGCATTACCATCCATGAAACTGAGCACTTTGTATCCAGCAGCAGCATCAACCAATGAATCAGCAATAGGCATTGGATATCCATCCATGGGTGTAGCCTTGTTTAGATCTCTAAAATCTATGCAAACCCTCATTTTTCCATTTTTCTTATAGACAGGAACAATATTAGAGATCCAATCCGCGTACTTACATGGCCGAATGAAATTTGCATCTAGTAATCTTTCAATCTCCTTTTTCACATCGGCCAACACTTCTTCCTTGTAGATTTTTCGGGGTGGTTGCTTGTAAGGCCTGTAACCAGGTTTGATCGGCAACCGATGTTCAACAATAGAACGGTCTAGACCGGGCATCTCCGAATAATCCCAAGCAAAGCAGTCCTTGTATTCTTTTAACAATGTCACCAACTTTTCTTTGAAAACCGAATCCAAGTTAGCACTGATAAATGTCGGCCTTGGCTTGTCACCATCTCCAATGTCCACTTCTTCCAATTTATCGGCCGACACAAATCCACGTCCTAATTTTCCATCAGTTCCATCAATTGGATTCTCCATCAAAAATTACTATGAGAGCCGACTGCTTCGATCGGCTGTTGATCACTGCTGGCTGGTGCAACAGGACCTTCTCCCCAGTCTTTGCCTGAGAAACAATCTATGCCTTGATACTCCCAAAAAGCTGGTTCCATATTTGCCACGCTTATTGAATCATCTGCTTGGACAATCTCCACCTCATCATCTATCCACTGAATAAGCTGTTGATGCATAGTAGATGGAATACAACAATTTGCATGAATCCAATCTCTTCCAAGCAGCAAGCTATATGCCCCTTTGCCCTCAATGACAAAGAAAGTTGTGAGCAGCACTTTGGATCCAATCATCAGTTCTACATGAACACAGCCTTTGGTGTCTGAAGGATTTCCAGCAAAATCATTTAGAATTATGCTCGTTGGTGTTAAATCTCCAGGGCCCATGCCAAGCTTCCTAAATGTAGTATATGGCATCACATTCACAGCAGCTCCACCATCGACGAACATCTTGGTTAAAGGCTTCCCATTGACAAATCCTTTCAAATATAATGGCTTCATATGTCGATTCTGGATTGGCTTTTCAAAGACAGCTTGCTTATTGAGCATCAATTGTGCCATTAGCTGTTCGACTTCATCTACCTCTGACAACGCTTCCTCCTGCACAACTTGATCAGTGGGAGCCATAAATTCATTCGGCAAAAAGCATACCATGCATGTAGGAGCCGAATGACCATCTTCTTCAGGCTTGTCCTTTCGACGCCATATTGATTTCATCTTAGGCCTTGCTTGCTTTAATTCTTGATTCCTCAAACGTTGTACTCTTCTCTTTTGGCTTTTCCTCAAGCCAGGTGGACACCATTGTCCTTCTTGCCAAACATAAGCATGATCTTCTTCTTCTTCATGATCAACCCACCTGTAATCAGCATGCCTCTTTCTTGGTTGATCATTAAAACGCCGATCATCACTAGGATGCATCCTGCCAATTCTTTCATGGACAGATCGGCGATTGACAGTTTCCTGCCTATATTCATCATACCTATCATTGCATTCAGGACAATTATTCCATGTGGGAAGCTTCAAACCTTCGTTCCAACAGTGTCTGAAGAATGCACACCCCCAATGCGCACGTTCCTGCTCTCGAGCATACTCTTCTTGTTCCTCCCTATATCTTTCTTCCTCGTATCTCCTCTTCTCCTCTTCACGTCTATGCCTTTGGTAACGCTCCTTTTCTTGCTGACGTTTCCATTTGTTAAGGAGGATACGTGTAGTGACTCTAGGCTTGGAGGATTTCCCAATTTCAAATTGATCATTCGGGAAGCGAGAGTCTTTTTTGCGAATCTGTTCAATTGTGACTTGCCGAGTAGGATCAACTGAGCCACTTTGTTTTGCCTTCTCTGAAGTTAAAACTTTCATCTTCCCCTTTTCTTCAGGTGCAACAGCATTCACCATGTTGATTGAAAACCCAATCATATTCTGAGGGAAGGGATTGCTATCCAATTTCATTCTGTTGTCAAACTTCAGGTGCCCCTCTTGAATAGCCTTTTGAATCCTCATTCTGAAGATCCTGCATTCATTAATGGAATGAGAATTTCTGTCATGAAATCCACAATACTTCTTGTCTTTCACTCCTTCAGGCCGAAGCATAGAATGCCCCTCTGGTAATTTGATTCGGCCTTCTTTCACAAGGAAATCAAATAATTTGTCCGCCTTAGTCACATCAAAATCATATGTGCCCTTGGTCTGTTTAATCCACTTCTGATTCACTGCAATCGGCTCTTTGCCCCACACTATTTCTGTTGCAGCTACCTCTTCATTGTCCTCATACTCATCTTCTTGATCTGCTCTTTCGAGGAATTGGTTGTAAATATCGGCTACATCATTTTGCTTGGCAAATCTACCATCTTTCTTGAGGCCATATGCTTGGTTACTCATCAATGTCAATTTCTTTGACAACTGACTCAGATCTTCAAACTCCATACCGAACAGCTTTTCACGAATTGCAGGTAGCATCCCAGTCACAGCCATACTAGCCAACTGATCATCTGGAATATTTAGAGAAAAGCACATATTCTTTGTTTCCCTGAATCTTCTGAGGAATTCTGTGGGTGTTTCATTAAATCTTTGCCTCATGCTAGTCAAATCAACCAATTTCTTCTCAGTGCTGCCAGTGTAGTAATGAGCATGGAATTTCTTTTCTAGGTCCTTCCAAGTGCAAATTGACTGAGCAGGTAATGAAGCAAACCATCTAAAAGCTGGACCTGTTAATGACAATGGGAAGTATCTTATTCTGAAAGCCTCATCTGCTGAAGCCTCACCAAGTTGCATCAAATACCGTGCTATATGCTCCACAGTACTAGTGTCATCCTGTCCTGAAAATTTAGTAAATTCTGTAGGCACTTTAACTCTGTTAGGCAATGACACCCTTTGATACCATTCTGGGAAAGGCGATGAGTACATGTATCCCTGATTTTTAGGCTTCAGACCGAACTGATTTTGCAATACATCGGTCATTTTTTGTACCATGATATCAACATTGGTATCTTGATTCTCTGGCCTTCCAGTAGGCATTCCTGCAGCACCATGATATCCAGGATTGGGTAGAGCATCAATAGCATTATAATCCATGAATTCTGAATATCCATTCCCATATATATCCCTTTGCAGCCTGTTTCTTAAAGGAGATATTTTGTAAGCAGAAGCAGGTGGATTCCCTGTAGTACCGAATGCCGCTTCACCAAATGTGCGAGGTTTTGGCACTGCTTGCTGAGGATCTTGCTGAATTGGGCGACTATTCGCATCTTTTGTCCCAGAAGCTCCAGTTTCTCCAACATTGTCTTTTCCATGCGGCTTTTGAGTTGTTGTGTGTGGCCCGAAGTACGTTGGTCCACCAGGTGGCCCATATTCCCGCTCAAAAGTTTTATCCACGCTCTGACCAAAAATACTGATCATTATCAATCGAAAACTGTTCAAGAATGCAGTATTGTGATTGGTCATTGTTTCTCCCAGAGCCTTGTACAATAAGCAAGAAAAATGCTCTCTTTCTTCATCTGAGCTCATGTCTGACTGTCCAGGCAGCAAGACTCTTGGCAGTTCTGTCTTGAGAAAAGGTGCACCACTCCTGTTTTTGCCGAAAGACAGCAAGCACTTTTTAGTGAACTGCTCTACAGCAGCTTTCACCATCTGTTGTTGCTCTTCAGTCAGTTCTTCAAGAGTGACATCCAACAATTCTTTTAATTCAGGCATCTTCAAAACTTGAGTGTCCCACCGGGCGTGCCAAAAGGTGTGTTGACGCAAAATATGCAGTTCGCGCCAAGCACACAGCAAGCCGAATCAGCTGGCTTCACACGTGGCCCTGGCTTTCGAATTCCGGAGGCGTGCCAGTCAGTTTTCCCTGAAAACTAACAAAGGAAGAAAACGTTTAGATAAAAACCTGGAACGTGCCGGCTTGATACCAGACAGTTCCATTTGTACGGCTCGCAAAGCCAGTCTTGATCGATATATAGCTACGGGCGAGCTATCTATCAATAATCCATGCATTCGGTACGTATTCGGCAAAAGCACGTAAGAAAGATCGCATTGCCGACCGCATGACGTCATCGTGACGATAGATCGGTCTTTAACTACACAAAGCAAAGCAGCACATATCCATGACCGATTATCGAGTACAAATATAATGTGAAAAATAAATAAAAGGGTGAGTCGTGATCGTGAATCCAAAGTAAACAAGAATGCATAGGCCGAAAGCAGCACCCGTCAAGCATGGCAACAAACAAGTTAATCCACCGCATGATACAACTCGTTTGAGGCCACACCACCAATCAGATTAGATCAATCCACCGCATGATACAATCTAATCATGAAAGGCTAAAAGCATGCATTGTCTAAAGCAAACTCGCGAACACGTTTCACTCGTTAAGGTACTGCCGAATACGGCTAGACAGCCGATTCGGGTTCCGCGAAGAAGGAACAAGCTCTGTCAACGATGATGGACCTATCAGATCGATCTCGAGCTCTAATCCACCGGATGATTAGTTCTAAAACGACCCAAAAACCTGCATCTACCGCATGATACCCGGCTCTGTCAAGATCCATTCACAATCAACAGGCTTGAACCCGCGACACGTGGCAATCTAGATCGACTCGGATTCGGCTATGTAGAGAGAACGTGATCATGCCTTGCAACGAGTCGAGACCGAAGATTAAATAAAAAAGGAAAAGGGTATTATGCTAATGTTGCTTAATTGAAAACTTAGCGGACTCCTTCCTGGACTGGCCATCGTCAATTCCTGTACGCGAAAAGAAAAAGCCTCGTCGTTCTTCCCATCCCGCCGCCGGTCGCCGCATCGTCGATTGAGGCGCCGCCGGCCCGGTTGAGCGTCGGGCACGACCACGCAGATGTACCGCACCGGCCCCGCCCTTCTCATTCTCGACGCTGCTGCACCTCTGTTGTAGGGGAGGCACGGCGCCCCGCAGCCCGGGTCGCAATCTTGCGCCGCCGCAATCGGCTCCCGGGAAACCCCTGCCCAAATCTACTCCGGGCGCCGCTCCTCCCCAACTCGTGCCCCGGCGTCCCCCTCCCCAAATCGGCTCGCAATTCCTCCGCTGCCGCACCCTGCCTCCGTCAGATCAGGCTGCCGGCGTGTGATTCGTGGAGAACAGTTGGCTCCGGTCGATTCTGCAAGGTGCCTCCATCTCTATCGGCATCCTCGAGCGCCTGCTAAAAGCGATTTGTGGCCACCGGAGATCGCCGCCAGGTACGTTGAATAGGTCTGAAGTTTTTGTCTCGTCGAATGAATGTGTGAGGCGATCTGAGATTAGTTAGTACAGCTAGATTTATGCGGCATTGGATACAATTGTTGCGGAGTACTGAATTAAATGAGCTCAAATCCCCCAAACTACTGAAACAAAATGCGTCTAATTCTTCCACCCAGACTGTAGAAGTCACAGTGATTTAGCAAACTGTAATTTGGCCAGGCCTATTGCAAAATCCTTTGAATATGGATTGCAGACTTACTCTAGTGCTAGGAGTGTTCTCTTTGCAATCATGTTTTATCGTTAAAAGTGATTTGAATCACGCATAGCAATTGTGCAGATAGTAAGCTGAATAGTTCTGTTACCTTTGAAGTCGCTGCTAAAAACATATGGTTCAGTTACCTGTTCAAACTATGATGCAGACCAAGGCATCAAGTAAGATATATTCAGATGGTCACATTGACCATTCAGTGGTTCTTGGCATTGGGTTGTGGGGCATTGTGTCCATTTTTTTAATTTCTGCAGATGTAATTCTAGTTTGCCATGATATAGTGTCATATTTTCCGCATCTGTTTATTTGGTTGGGAGAACATGGTGCTAAATCAGTGGTATATTATATGCAGGAAGACATGGCTGGTAAAAGCGCAGAGGCTCTATCGGAGTATTATGAAATAGTCAGCAAGATGTTTGGTAGTGAGGTTGAAGGTTTTAATTTTTACAACAAGTATGCTTGTGAGAAAGGGTTTAGTGTGCGGAAGGGCTATGTTGAGTGGGACGAAGCGAATGAGGAGATTATTCTGAGACAATTGCTGTGTAGTCGGGAAGGTTTCCGTGAAGCAAATTCAGGGATCCGCAAACACCAAATCAGGGATATTCTTGAAATGCAGTATGGTGGGTTCGAAAATGTGGGATGCACAAGCAGGGACATACATAATTTTTGCTACAATTATAAGCAGGAGACAATTCTTGCCGGTGATGCTCAAACAATTATTAGTCACCTAACAGCGCGGCAAGATAGAGATCCTGAATTTTTCTTCAAGTATTTGGTTGATAGGGAGGGCCATTTAACTGGACTGTTCTGGTCTAATAGTCAGTGTCAGATTGACTACGAAGCTTTGGTTGATGTTGTTATATTTGACAGCACATACAGGACCAATCGATACAATATGCCCTTTGTGCCATTTGTTGGGTTGAATCACCATCGGAGCACTGTAATTTTTGGATGTCGAATTATCACTCACGAGACCAACGAGGCATATGAGTGGATGCTGCAGACTTTCTCTGCTGCCATGGCAAAGAAGCACCCTATATCTGTGATCACCGATGGAGACCTTGCAATGTAGAGGGCAATCCGGGTTGTTTGGCCTAATTCAAACCATAGGTTGTGCATCTGGCATATTGAGCAGAACGTAGTTCGCAATTTGCATGATGATGATGTTAGGGAAGATTTCAGGAAATTTATCTATGATTGTTGTTCAATAGAAGAGCTTGAGAGGAAATGGAAAGAGTTCTTAGAGACGGCTCGTAATCCCGCACTGCCGCAATCGGCTCCCGGCGAAACCCCTCCCGAAATCGACTCGCGGCGTACCTCCTCCCCAAGTCGGGCCCCGGCGTCCCCCTCCCCAGATGGAGTGAGAGCCTAAACTCCAAACTTCATACGCACCTTCTTGATGGTAAAATGACTATTTGCAATGTTGCAGCACTATGAACATCGCCTTGCTCAGTTGCGCAGAAACGAGGCACAGCTGAACGCTAAAGCAACGCAATCCATTCCATTCACAGAGCTAGATGCTTCAACTCTAGAGAAGCATGCTGCAGAAGTGTTCACACCCATGGTCTTTGACCTAGTGAAATGGAGCATACATGCTGCTAGCAAATGTGTTATCATCGAGGTACTAGATGGAGGTGATTTGCTTTCCTACATTGTGGCTAGGAAGGACAGTAGGGAGAAGGAGTTCGAGGTGCATTGTGTGTTAAAGGAAGCCTCGCTGTATGGAATTAGTTGTTCTTTTCGAAAGCTAGAATGCAAAGGCACACCATGTTCGCACATATTCTATGTTTTGGGACTATTGCAAATAGATCAAGTCCCGAAGTGTTGCATTCCTGATAGGTGGACGTTGAGCGCAAAGTCTGCATTTCCTCCTACCAGAAAGAACAGCATGTACGATTATCAAGGCAATCCGTTCCATTCACAGAGTTAGATGCTAATTTGAGTCACGCGGCAGCCTTTAGGGCATCTCAGTCTACTGAATCATATGAGCGTATGAAACTTGTTCTGCAAGGAGAAGCTGGGAGCCTGTCTAGTGGTAAGAATGAAAGCAAGAGGTATGGTCCCGTACTCCCACAAAATCAGGAATTCGATTCTGGAAAGGGGGTAAATGTACTGGATCCTGAGCATGTGAAAGGCCGTGGTGCACCAAAGAAAAGAATGCAGGCAATGAAGAAGACAAAATCAACAAGGAAATGTAGCCGTTGTAATAAGGTGGGCCACAACCGGCGTACCTACTCCAAGAAAAAAGAGGTAGTAACCCATCTGAATGTTAGAGTTTGATTTTGCTTGAATCGTTAATACAATGCATGCAGAATTAATTGTATTCTTGATGTGCAGAAAAAGAAGGTGCCGGAATCTTGGTAACTACCTCTGCGTACATGGAGTGTGATGTTAAGGTGAGAAGGAAATCTTTGCTTAGTGCTTCGGACTAGATCATTTTGACTAGGTAGATAATTTCAGAAGTCCAGGTTTTAACAGAAGCAAGCATTTGGAAATGAGACTGTATTAGCAGCAGAATTTATTTTGTTGCATTGGTAGTGAAAACTGAACTGAACTGAGATTGGAAATGAGATTGTATTAGCAGAATTTAACTGAACTGATCAGCATGTCTATCTAGGCAGTATCTGTTGCAGAAATTGACATTAATTATGCAGCAATAAGTAGGAGCTAGAAAATGTACCAGTACAAGTATAGCACAGCACTTGATCTAGTAGCGGGATCAGTTTTTGAATCTAAATCTTGCACTTGTTCAATTGCATAGGTTAACTTGATCTACTCCGGTTCTTACAATGGTTGTGGAGGAGACGAGGTGATAGCCTATGGAATAGAAGTCTTGTGGCGCTGCGTTGAGTCAAACAATGTGTGGCTTATGCCTGTCTTGTGTAGCTGGTGTCCCCAGCAAACTTTTGCTTTCAATAGTTGTTAATTCTTAATTCAACCATCATGGAGCTGTATGCATTCAGTGGAGGTTTTTTTGTTGGCTGTAACAGTTGGCTCCAAGTTTGTTTTCGTTATGGTGATTAATAGCTCGACTTGATTGCGGACAGTGATACTTATTGAATATTGGCTGCACTCCGAAGAGTTGTTATCTCTCTTTTATTTCATTTCAGAAATTGAAGGAATTCCTTGCTGATGCCCAAGCTGAAGGAAGGTCCGTAGCCTTGTGTTGACGCAAATCTCGGTCAACACACGAGAGAGCGCTTGACGCGCGGGTCGCGAACAGGCTGAATAGCAGCAAAACCGCTCAAAGCGGTCAGACCGGTTCAGAGAAGCGGTCAGACCGGTTTCAAGGTACAAAGCGGTCAGACCGGTTCAGCAAAGCGGTCAGACCGGTTTCTAGGGTTTCACTGGAATCGGTTGTTCGTGAGGGTAACTACCAAGCTTACGTGCTAGAGAACGACTAGGTTTACGAGCAAACCAGTAAAGAGATAATCAACGCACTTACGTGGCGAATGACGACTAGTTTACAAGCAAACTAGCAAAGGCCGTCGAAGCTCTCGCCCGGGAGGGACCCCGTCAGGGCGTGGACGTCGCCGGCGTGTCCTAGATCGACCAGCGAGCCTTAGGACACCATCTATGACCGTGGAGATCAGAGGATGAAAAGCATGAAGGTTGGAAGAGATTAGGGTTTGAAGGAAAAAGTAAAGATAATGTTTGATTCGATTGGATATATCTCAATCGGCCTTCTAGCCTTTATATTTATAGGCCGGGGAAGTCTTACCCCTTCTAAGTCGGTTACAATATGGGATCAAACTCGAAATCCTAAACCTACTCGAATTACAGACTCAAACCGGTCAGACCGGTTTGTCCGGGTGCAGATCTTGTTGAAGTCATATCTCTCTCATCCGGATTCCAAATTAGGCGTTCTACATATGCATCTTGATCGTCTCGACGAGAGCTACACAATGGTGAAGTCCAATTGGCATTTTGACACTTTTACCAAAACTGGTCTGACCGGTTTGTGCACACCGGTCAGGCCGGTTTGCACTGCTGTGCCACTTTTGGGTGTCAACACATGCCCCCCTGTTTCTTGGTAAAGCTTGCGTAGCAAGAAACATTTCTCCAAGCCAAAAACTGCACTGAAGCAATGATAAGCACCCATACATCAGTCACATCTTGTCTCTAATGATGAAGAAACCCAATTGTCCACATATCTTGGTCTTCAAGACGATGGATTTACTGTGCTGCTCATATTCCTGCATCTCCATGAGATATGAACCTGAATATACACCACTTCGGCTATGATTGTCTGGAACTTAGTTCAAAGCCAATATCACACTTTAATTGACCATGGATACACAATTGACCCAATTACAATGAATAGCAATTGGTCTTTTACCTTTTATAATCATAACTGAGAGTGTGTAATAAACATCCACCAGCCTCATATCTTTGGATCATAAACCCCTAACCGAAGTAGAAAAAACCATATCCAGCTTGTTTATTAGTGCAAAATATTCTAACCGGCCTCATAAATGAATATGCCACAATCACGAAGCTGGAAGTAGCAAGGCTGTGAAGAAAGTGTTTCAACCAAGGTGGTGTCCTTCTGGTTTGACTCATACACAAAAGAGAAAATTGCAGCGCTTGCGAAATAAAGAGAAAAGGGAACAGGAAGCTGAGAAGTTAAGAGATGAACATTTCAACAGATGTAGGCCAATGATTCCTCAGAAGAAAATTTGGCAAGCCAAGTCAGTTGTGCAACCAGTAGCACAACCGGTCAAACCGGTTTCAGAATCCGGTCAGACCGGTTTGGGCGCAACAGAAGCGGTCCAACCGGTTTCTGGAACCGGTCAGACTGGTTTGGAACCAGAAGCGAAAAGCACATCTGTTCCAATTAGAAATGAAACTACCACGCTTGAAAATCCTCCAGTGGTTGAAGATGAGTTGATGGTTGATTTCGAAGCTTCTCCAGAGCATAACAATATGGGTGTTAATGTTGTCTATTTATCATCGGATTACTTTGTGGTGCCGGAGGAGGAAATATCTCATCTTCAGCTTGGACCTCGTGATGCTATATTTCAGAAGCCGCAAGAATCAAACAATCACTTGAAGGCTTTATACATGAGAGGTCATATCAATGGGAAGCCAATCTCGCGAATGTTGGTTGATGGTGGGGCAATCGTGAATCTTATGCCTTATTCTCTCTACAAGAAGATTGGCGGAAAAGATGAAGAATTGATCAAGACGAACATGACGGTCAGTGGAGTTGGCAGCGGTGATCCTATTGGCGCCAAGGGTGTGGCTTCTATGGAGTTGACCATTGGAAGCAAGACCGTTGCTACAGCTTTCTTCGTCTCAGAAGTGCAAGGTAACTTTAGTGTAATTCTTGGTCGTGATTGGATTCATGCAAATCAATGCGTACCTTCTACCTTGCATCAATATCTCATTCAGTGGATCGGCGATGAAGTTGAAGTTGTACATGGTGATACTTCTTCCTTCGTTGCAACGGCCGATTCCGATTCTAATAGTGCAAATGATAATATCAAGTGTTTGTCGGGCTTTCAATTCGGTCTTGAAGCCACTGTCCAGACGCAAACCGGTCTGACCGGTTCCCAGAAGCGGTCTGCCCGGTTTGGCTTGATCGGCGCTGTTCAGGTCTAAACCGGTCTGACCGGTTTCCAGAAACCGGTCAGACCGGTTTGGGACTGAACAGTGCCAGTCGAGCCAAACCGGTCAGACTGCTTCTGGGAACCGGTCAGACCGGTTTACGTCTGGACAGTGGCTTCAAGAGCGAATTGATCATCATCGAGCACATTCGGCCGGTATGTTTGAAGCTTGAAGATCTTTGTGATATGGATAAGCTGGGTCAAGGTTTTACATCAGCCGACCCTTTAGAAAAAATAGATATTGGTGATGGTACTATTCCTAGGCCTACTTTTGTAAACAAAAATTTATCGGCTGAGTTTAAAGCCGAATTAATAAATTTGTTGAAGGAGTATGTCGATTGTTTTGCTTGGGAGTACCGTGAGATGCCGGGTTTGAGTCGTGATTTAGTTGAGCATTGCTTACCAATAAAAGCCGGTTTTAGACCTTTTAAACAATCGGCTAGACGTTTTAATCCCGCTATTTATGACCGAATAAAAGAAGAAGTTAATCATTTGTTAGATGCTGGTTTTATTCGGACTTGTCGTTATGCGGAGTGGATTTCCAATATTGTTCCCGTTGAAAAGAAAGATTCGGGAAAACTTAGAGTTTGCATTAATTTTAGAGATCTTAATAAAGCTACTCCGAAAGATTCATATCCTATGCCTATAGCCGATGTCTTAATCAATGAAGCTTCTGGACATCGTGTTGTTAGTTTTCTTGATGGTAATGCCGGATATAATCAAATCTTCATGGCAGAAGAGGATATGCACAAAACGGCCTTTCAATGTCCGGGATTTATTGGTTTATTTGAGTGGGTGGTTACGACCTTTGGATTAAAGAATGCCGGTGCAACTTATCAAAGAGCTATGAATTTAATCTTTCATGATTTACTTGGTGTTATTCGTTATTGTGGAAGTGTATATTGTTGATATTGTAGTTAAATCGGATGGCTTGGATTCTCATCTAGTCGATTTAAAACTTGCTCTTGAGAGGATGCGACGGTATGGTTTGAAGATGAATCCACTCAAATGTGCTTTTGGTGTTTCGGCTGGAAAGTTTCTTGGGTTTGTTATTCATGAGAACGGCATAGAAGTTAGGAAGTTTTTGGGATTTATTATTCATGAGAATGGCATAGAAGTTGATCCCAAGAGGATTGAAGCTATGAAGAACGTTGAAGCTCCGACTTGCAAAAAGGATTTGCAAAAGTTTCTAGGCAAAGTGAATTTCTTGAGAAGGTTTATAATTAACTTGTCTGGAAAGGTAGATGCTTTTACTCCTTTACTTCTGTTGAAAGATGAAGCCGATTTTACCTGGGGGGCAAAACAGCAAGAAGCTTTTGAGAAGATCAAAGAGTACTTATCTTCACCACCGGTGCTTAGGGCGCCTAAGAGAGGGTTCCGTTCAGATTTTATGTAGCAGCTGAAGATAGAGTTATTGGAGCTGTTTTGACCCAAGAAATTGATGCTAAAGAATATGTGATTGCTTATATAAGCCGACGGTTAATTGATGCAGAAACGAGGTATAGTTCCAACCGGTTTCACAAACCGGTCTCACCGCCAGAACCGGTCTGACCGGTTTTGAAACCGGTCTGACCGCTTTGTCTCCTGACAGCGGTAAAAAGGTCTTGGATGATGTTAACGGCTCCAAGTTTAAAGATCGAAAATCAAGACTGGAGAGTGCTATTATTACTTATTTGGAAAATCCTGGTCGTGGTGCAGAAAGAAATATTCGGCGATTATCATTTAAATACATATTGCTTGATGATGAACTTTATCGTCGACCGCCGAAGATTTGCTTTTAAATGTTTAGACTCAGATCAGGCCAAAGTCGCATGGGGGAGGTTCATGAAGGTATTTGTGGTACACATCAATCGGCTCCCAAGATGAAGTGGTTACTTAGATGAGCCGGTTTTTATTGGCCTACTATGATGGCGGATTGTTTCAAGTACTACAAAGGGTGTGAAGAATGTCAGAAATTTGGAGATTTTACAATTGGTACCTGCTGCATTGATGCATCCTATTATTAAACCATGGCCATTCCGAGGTTGGGGTTGGATTTTATTGGGCAAATTAATCCTTCATGTAGATGCGTGGCTAATCAAGCTGTTGGATCCTGATGCTCTGCTGTGCTATAAATTCGTGGCATATGATGATGATTTTGCACGATATATGTCATATGATCGTGCAGTGTACACTGATTTTGTCAATCTATGTCAAGGTGTTTCCTTCTCTGATCGACAATAGTATGGAATGTTGGCGACCGGTCTTAAGGGTTCCACAATACAAACTTCAGAAATTGCAGTGAGACGATGATTGAAGGTGCTCGCTGTGTTGATGTTGTTGGACCTATGTCTTGCTGTAGCTGAATCAGTATCTTGTGTTGGTGGTTGCATTATCTCATTCTTATTTATTAGACAACTAAACAAGGCACAGTTCTTAACCTTGTTTCAAAAGCCAAAAGAATGAGCTGATCAATTTGTACGTGTGATAAACATTTTAACAGAGTGGTATATACTTACCATAGGCTGCCACTAGCATAGTCTTTCACAACCATCTAGTTTTTTTTTCTTGCTTGAGAATTCGTATATGTGCTAGCACATGTTCACAAGTGTGGTTGTTTTGAGAAAGATAAGCTTCGGGTTGCTAAAGCTTACAACAAGAAGGTGCGAGGGAAATATTTTCAGAATAGAGAGCTTGTGTGGAAGACAGTCTTTCCTATTGGGACGAAAAGTAGTAAGTTCGGGAAGTGGTCACCAAGTTGGGAAGGGCCATATAGAATTGTCAAAGTTATTTTTGGGAATTCTTATATGCTGGAGACATTACAAGGAGATCATTTGCCTAAAGCTATCAATGGAAGATATTTGAAGAAATTCTATCCAAATTTTTGGCAAGATGCATGAAGATTAATGGCCGAT
>OAMR01000352.1:286020-298303 GCA_900205405.1 Echinochloa crus-galli | reverse complement strand
CAAAAAGGGGTTTGGCGCATTCTTTAGCGTGTCCTAATATCTCCTTTTCCATCTGATTGACTATTTCTTCTGGTCCACTGGGATTACCAAGATAAGCTGGAACTTTAGCCCTGCCCTCATGAAGAAAAGTGAACCATGCATAATATAAGATATCTTCACAGTAGCTAAATACAGGTTCCAGCAACCCAACCATCCATTCATCCCAACAGTCCCGAGGGCAGTATTTAATCAACGGAATGAGATAGGGATTACACTATTAGGCTTGAGGAGTTAGGCCTGCAACATCAGGACCTTTCAGCACTGGACGCTCCCTTCCAAGAGACAGAGGTTTGGGCAACTATAAAGGATATGGCTTTGGATAAGGCCCCAGGACCAGATGGTTTCACGGGCAGGTTCTATAAATCTTGTTGGAGTATTTATTAAGGGGATATTCTAATGGCTCTAGACGCTATCTATCGAGGTCATGTTTCAGATTCAGATTACTGAATACAGCTTTCATCACTCTATTGCCTAAAAAGCAAGATGCTGCCCAGGTCAAAGACTTCCGTCCAATAAGTCTGATTCATAGCTTTGCTAAACTTGTGACAAAGATCATGGCAAACCGGTTGGCTCCTATTCTGCCCACATTGGTCTCCGCTAACCGGAGTGCCTTCGTGAGGGGTGGCGTATCCATATAACTTCATGTTTGTCCAACAGATGGTCCGGCTGCAGCATAGGAACAAGAAAAAGGAGGCCCATATCCTGCTGAAGCTTGATATTTCTAAAGCTTTTGATTCGGTCTCTTGGTCGTTCTTACTAGAAATCCTACATCATGTTGGTTTCGGCCGGAGATGGTGTGACCTCTTATGCCTGCTCCTGTCAACCTCTTCCACTCAGATCCTAGTTAACGGGGAGCCAGGGGATACAATCGTTCATCAGCGAGGTCTTAGACAGGGGGATCCCCTCTCCCCTATGCTCTTCATATTGGTTATGAATGTTCTGAACTCCATCGTGGAGTATGCCACTCGGAAGCAGCTGTTGAAGCCATTGTCCATTCAGCAAGCTAGACATCGGATCTCATTTTATGCTGATGATGCTGTACTCTTCCTCAGACCGGCAACAGAGGACCTACAGGTGGTCAAACAGATGCTTGAGTTTTTTGGGCATGCTTCGGGCCTTCACACTAATCTGTCCAAAAGCTCGGTCTCTCCTATCCACTGTTCTCCTGAGGAACTGACAACTACAGTTGATATATTGTCTTGCTCCATCAAAGAGTTTCCCTGTACTTACCTTGTGTTGACACCCAAAAGTGGCACGGACCGAGGGAAACCGGGCTGACCGGTTTGCCCAACCGGTCAGACCGGTTTGGATCTGTAATTCGAGTAGGTTTAGGATTCTGAGTTTTGTCCCATATTGTAAACCGACCTAAAGGGGTACGACTTCCCCACCCTATAAATATAAAGGGTCATGGCCGATTGAGAATCATCATCCAATCGAATCTATCAGATCTACCTTTTATCGTTTTGTCTTTACTTTTATCTCTTTACCCAACTTTTCCAATCTATTATCATGTTGTTCTTCCTTCGTCTCTATGTCGATTGAAGGCGTTCTAGGTGGCCTGCCGATCCTAGAACAACCCAAGGTGCGCCTGTCCTGACGGGTCCCTCCCGAACGGGCGTTCGTTGGTATCTCGCCGGGCACCGCCGGTGAAACCGGTCGATATCTCTCAATCGGCCATGACCCTTTATATTTATAGGGTGGGGAAGTCGTACCCCTTTAGGTCGGTTTACAATATGGGACAAAACTCAGAATCCTAAACCTACTCGAATTATAGATCCAAACCGGTCTGACCGGTTGGGCAAACCGGTAAGACCAGTTTCCCTCGGTCTGTGCCAATTTTGGTCGTCATCACTACCCCATCAAGGTCGCCATCGCCGGAGCCGAACCTGAGACGCCCCGTCCAGCACAACGTCGAGCGTGGCCTTGTATGCGCCTGTCGTCATTTATCTTGGTGAGAACCTGCAGCGCCTCCTTCCCCTCGCCTCGTCCCATTTTCATATAGCAGTTGAGGACATGAGTACATTGTAATAAAATTTAGATTCCAATCAAAAATCATATTGGTTAATTAACGTTTTTTATCTGGTGGAAATCTGGTTTTATCTGGTGGAAATCTGGTTTTCATCGTCTAATGCTAATCCGACGACTGGTGTCTTTAACGCTTGTGTGGCCCAATCTTCTTCGAGGACCGCGACACGGTTTGTCATATCCAAGATTCTAGATTATTCATCGGAGCCCTAGGCTCACCCATTCGGAGTTGGAGTTCACAGGTAACCTATCGGTTGGATAACCTAGATCTGGACCGATGCACCCGCCGCCATCTTTCTCGGTTCCTCCCAAGCACACACCTGAGATCAAACGGGCTTACACGGGAACATTGGCAAACGCATCATATATTGTGGTCCCAGATTAGTTTCTATAGTTTTTATGAAATGGTTCATAATGTATTCTAGATTGATCACATAATATTTATAAAATATATAATGGTGTATTTTAGATTATTCAATAAAATTTTGACCCACAAGTTTTTTTATTTGTTTCATGGTTATATTTTTTAGTTCCCTGAATTTATATTCAACTTGTTCATATACATAATTTTCTGTTCTATGTGTATAATATTGTGTTCCATAAGTGTTCATTATTCGTTCCATGCGTTTTGTTTCACTAGTTTATATACTAATTGTTTCTAGTATATAATTTTTTGTCTTATACATATAAACGTGTGTTCTACTCCGTATGTGTCTTTGTAATTTATTCCATATGTATATTTTTCACTAGTTTGTATACTAATTGTTCGTAGTTTATATATTTTTGTTCCATCCATTTTTTTTTGTTTTACGAGTGCTCATGATTTGTTCTATGTGCATTTTAATACTTAAGTATGCTAATTGCTCCTATTATCGTGGGATATGAGTACTAGTGGTCCACCATCAGTAGGGAAGACAACCGGCTTGGGCCCACATCTGACAAGGTTTTGGGCCAACCCTGGGGTGGCCCACAAGGAACCGCCGACTTACTGGACAAGCTTGGTGAAGATGTGGCTAGCAAGCATCGTGGTCTACCCGATAGATTGAGTCCGGATATTTCAGAATGTAAAGTAGAAATCTACTCGGACACGTTTCTAGTAGGTTTAGATTGAAAGACTTGTAAACCCTAGGTTGCCGGCCTACATAAGGCAGCCAGCTAGGTCGTCCTTCAAAGGGCGAACCATCCATTGAAACCAAAACGTTCGCTCCTAGCTTCCTGAAGCTTTGTCGAGCACAAGCAATACAAACACCACCCAACAAAGGACGTAGAGAATTATACCTCCGGGTAGCCCGAACCTGTCTAAACCTTGCGTCTTGTGTTACCATCAAGTTTCTCGACTCGATGATCCTCCTCCTACAAATCTACCACTCGGGTATCCCCTAGTGGATTGCCGGTTCTTAGATCCGACGGATGGCGCGCCAGGTAAGGGTGATTGTTGGATTTTACATAGCAGGCTTGATGGCAGACCAATCCCACATCATCTTCCTAGCAAGCATGGAGGACTGCCCCGAGCATCTTCAAGGGGTCAGCTTCCTCGCCGACTGCCACAACAACTCCAACAGCTCCAACTCCATTAGCGTCGACTCAGCACCGATGAAATATGCGTCAACAAACTTGGGAGCTTCCCCCCGCTTTGCCAACCCGCTCCTACAACAGGTTGAGAAGCTCAGCATCTAGAACCGGATCCTAGATCTGTTTCCTCAATGCCGAGTCCCACCACCCAATGAGATTGTCACCGGGCTTGATCGCAAAAATGCCACCCTCACAGAGTGCATTGCTCTGTCCGAGCAGGCGTTAAACCGCCTCGGGGGTCGGCTCCCCTCTGGGCTCAAGAACATGACTGCTGACTATTCCAGCCGCGACCATCAGCGCACAACTCAGATCCAATCCAAAAACCCACCCAGTTTCTAGACTGCGGTGAGTTTTAAGTCGCCATGACCGTCCTCCCACCAACCGAGCACTCAGCTGATGGGGAGTCCAGCTACACCATGCTTCCCAAGCATGAAGTGTTTGTGTCTAAAGACCAAGCCACTCAAGACGGCGAATCCAACTCACGGGCGGCTCTCCATGTGCAACGTAACCAAGACAGGGCTCAACGCCGTGAACAAGAAGGCAAAAACGTCGGAAACTACCACATCGATCCATCGGCCGACCACTCTGACGGCCCGGCTTAACGCATGGATGAAAGTGTATCTAGGCATTTAATCAATTTTAGTGATTATTAACAACAGAAATTTGGATATAATGCATTGAATAAGTTATGCAGGAATAAAATAAAAAATAAAAGAAAGGGAAAGATGAAAGGAAAGTCCCCAATTCCTATTTGTATGGTGGCGGATTCGATTAATGGATTTAAATTTAATTTTGATTTGAATTTGAGTATAGGACCACCATAGTATCAAGGGGGACGTGTTTGATAAATCTTAGTTGTCAAAAGTGCTTTGCTTGAGATGAAAACTCCCATAAGTGTCACAAAATGTCCTCACTCATGTAACACCAAAAAATAGCCTATTTACATTTTTTAGTAATTTATTGGCTTTTATTTTAATTGTTCATATTTAATATAAGTTAAATGAATTATTTATGAATATTAAAATCAAATATAAGTTGTAGAAATATTTTTGTTGCATTCATGCTGCTGCACTGTGTTTTGTTTGGTAGTAAATTAAGTTAGAATTTAAATTCTGTTAAAATTTAAATTTAATTTACTTTTGTTTGAGCCCTAGAAAAGTTAATTCAAGCCGAGTTCGCTTTTCCTCGCTAACCTTTTTCCCTAGTCCACATTTGCACCTCCGACTTGTCCCCCGATCTCAGCCCCACCCCCTCCTCCTTTTTCCCCCGGCCCAGCTCCCCTTCTTTCCCCACCTGGGCCCTTTCCCCAGGCCGGCCCAACAGGTCCGTCCCGGCCCATCTTTCCCCTCCCCTCTTCCACTCGCCGATAGGGGGACCCCACCTGTCGGATCCCCCTCCTACCTCTCGCCCGAGCCACCCCCCTCCCCGGCGCCAATTGCGCCGCCCCATCCGGCCGTCTTGGCCCCACCCCTGTAGCACCCGTGTTTTTACCCCGGCTAAATCATCGTAAAAAAAAACCACACGTTAAAATGGTTTTCAAAATCTCTTTCCGCCGAGCTCCCAGAAATCATGACCTGAATCCTATCCCCCCGATTTTTCGCCGATCCGGCTCGAACCCCGTCACTTTCCATTCCACCGACCGTTCTCGGTGCGTGTCCCCGCGACCTACTGTCGCCGGCGCCGTCGCCGGGAATCCCGCCTCGGATCCCCTCTTTTCCCCTTTCTTTTTTTCCTTCTTTTTCCTTTTTCTCTCTTTTCCTTTCCTTTTCTTCTTTTCTTCCTCTCTTCTCTTTTTCTTTTTTTTCCTTCTTCTTCCTTCCCTGTTCTCCCAGCCGAGCCACCTCCTCCCCGGCGTTGCCTCTGCTCACCGCCTTCCCGTGCCGCCCGGCCGTCCCGCGTCCCTCTGGCGCGGCATCATTGCTCTCCCCACACCCCCTCGACATGCACCCCAGCTGCCCGGCCAAGCTTCCGCGCACGCATACACCAGCCCCGCCGCGCACGTTCTGCCACTGCCACAACACCGCCGTCGGCCTCGTCGTTGTGGCCTCAGTGTGCGCACCGCCCCACGTGGACGTGCTCAGCTTCCCGCATGGCCATCGCTGACCACGTGCGAACGCATTGCCCAGCGCTGGATCACCACACCGCTCGCCCGCGCCCAGCACACCCCCTGCTCCGCCGCGCCGACCGCCGTCGCGCTGGCAGCTCGAGCGCACACCGCGTCCCGCCGAGCGAGCCACGACAAGCACAGCGCCCCACTATTTCCCCACAGCGCCGCCCCATCGACGCGCCATCATCTCCCGGCCGTAATCCTCGCCGGCGCCATTAATCCCCGCTCGACCGACCTCTTCCACCGACCTGCCTCCGTGAAGCCTCCGCCGTCCGCCATTGCCGCCGCCGCCCCCTTTCGTGGGCAGGTCACCCCGCACCACCTCTGCGCTAGGTAAGTCCAGGGATGGACTCCTCTCTTTGCCCCCTCTCTCCTTCCCCTGCCCCCGCCCACTCGCATCGCCTGCAGGGCCGGCGAGCCCCGCCGCCGCCGTCGCCGGCCATGCCTCCTCCCTCTCGGTTCTCTTCGAAGGAGATAAGGGTGGTTTTGCCCAAAACCCCCTGCCCTTTCTACTAAACAACCCGCGGTCCAAATCAAGCCTCTCTCTCTATTAAGCCACCAGAAGCCCCCTGACCTTCCAACTAATTGCAAGATGGTCCCTGGTTCTTTTAAAACAGCCCTAGCATCCTGTTACTTAATCTTTCCTCACCATTAAAACCCACCAACTTTTGGTATTCATGAAAAGACCCCTCTAGCACCTTATAATCCTCACAAAATGTATCCCTAATTTTATAAATAAAACCCTGGGCCTTCGGTAACTTCCTGGACGAGTCCCTTCCTCCGATTAAACGCCGCACGACGCGTCATTTTATGCGCCGTTTTAACCCGGAACATCCCCAAATTTCACTACCCACCTTTCCGCTATACCTTCCGCCAAATCATACGTCGCACACCAAATGAGACCTTCTCTTCCTCGCTCTCCATCTAATCCCTGTTTCCCTTTCTACGAGCTCGGTAGATAAAACCTTTCTTTTATTTTATTTGTCTTCTTTTATTTATTGTGTGTATGCTTGTTTGTGCGCCGTAGATCAAGTTGAGGAAGCACCTGAGGGAGAGCAGTGCTACGAGCAGGAGCCCGAAGGCCAGTACCCCGAGCAGGAACTCCCGGAAGGCTTCGAGAACGGCAAGTTCAATCTTACCCTTTGATGCATATTTATCCCAGTTTTATAAATACAACCCATCGACCGATTTTATGAAACTTGCATACTTGTCGCTAAACCATTTTTGTGTGAGCCATTCCTTGATTACTACAAATATTCCTTGATGACCTGGATTAATTTCCAAATGTTCTAGTTGGGAGTTAATCATTGCTATTGCCGCTTAAGTTGAAGTCCCTTTTAAGAACAATACTACCCACTGGTTATGCGGTAAAATATTAAGAGTTTGTGCTTTAAAAAGAAAGGGGTTTTAATTAAAAATGATTATTTCTAGTGGATAAGCCGGACGGTGTTTCCTGTGTGAAATGCCAGGTGAGCTCGTGCCTGTGTGGCTGAGCATGGTGGGAGGAGTCCGACTTGCCGTTAGAAGGATGAGATGATGTGTCATCTTGCCTAACCCAAATATCAGTACCTCCACTCGACCGTTGTATGTGGCAACAGCTTGGCATAAATCCCACAAGTTGAACTGGTAGTTATCAGGTGTGCCGGTGAGCAACAGAGGACCATGGAGGTAGGTATAAGTTCTTGGTGAGTTATGCTCTGGGTAGAACCTCGTGGGTAGGTTGCTGACCCCCTGGTTGCTTCTGTGGTAACTTGTCAGTTTAGCTATGGTGGGTAATGTCCTCGATAGGATCTGCACTGACACTAAGGTGTTCATGTCGTGGTACCTTACTTGTGGTTGTGTACACCTATGCAGAGTTGAAACCTATCCGGATAGCCGTGTCCATGCTATTGGACGAGTTACAGCATGGTCACTTCACAAATCCTTTAATCTAGTTTGTTTTCAGTATGAGTAGTGTCTCTTGGTGTGAGTTGTTTCGGGAAGTGTTGGTGGTGCCTACGACGGACGGGGAGTCCGGTAGCACCGACTTGGGATTTGCGAATTATTTAAATTATGTTGCTTTATGATTAGATTGCATTACGAAGTTTTTATAAAATAAACCCCTACATGTGGCATTTCCGCAAATAAACCAATAGCCTGTCCTTGATGTTTATCCTTGCATGCTTCTGTTGTGACCCCTCCGTGGGTTTGGTTGGACTTGCTGAGTACGTAAGTACTCACCCCTGTTTGTTTTTTCGAAGAGGACCCGGACTTCGTTCTCGAAGACGTCGAGTAGGAGTTACGTTTTGCACCCAACCTTGCGTGTGTGTTAGGGACGCCCGCTTGAAGAACCGCATGGCGCAGCTCTCTGATGATGCTTTGATTAGTTGTACCGTTTGGTTTTTAGTTTTTATCCTCGCGTTAGTGGTGCGTTTACGCCCACTGCCGCGTAGGTTTGTTCGGTAATGGACCATCTATTGTAATAAATGTGAATCAGCCTCCTGGGACTGATGTTTGTGTCACATTTAAGTCTTCTCATTTGAGGGGCCGCTTCAGGTGGTATCAGAGCCGATAGGTTGGCCGTAGGACGTGACCCCCCCTAAGACCGAGACCCTTCCCCAGCTTTTCGTTAGATAAGCCCTCCCTGGTTTAAGCCATATTTACCACACCAGCACTCACCGATGGTTTTGCCATGTCCAGATGGCTGAAGATGGATGGAGTGAGGGGATCTGCCCTGCAGATCCTGGCCTCCCTAAGTTGTTGCTACTCAGCCTGGAGCGCATCGGAGTCACGAACCCACCAGAGTACTCCTACCGGGTGTACGACCTCCGAGGCACCCGTCGGTGTGAGATGATGATCTTCGTGGGGAAAAGCACACTTTACCCCGAGGTCGAGCCCTGGTTCGTCAGGACCACTGGCTTTGGCTTACCAGATACCTACCATAAGGCCGCCAAAAAAGCTCTGATATGCTTACGGGTACTCTGTAAGTGTCATCTCCAAGGGACACTATGGGATTCTTTCCGCCCACTAGAGAACGAGGACGCGCATGGATTGCCCGGATGAGGAGCCTTGGAAGGGATGAGGAACTGGAGGACACTGTTTCTCATCTGGCTATCTACCTCAACGGCTTGGACCCGCTGTACCGTGACCCGGCGGCTCAGCTGAAGCACCAAGTCCGCAGGGCAGAAAAGGTGGAACAAGAAATGGAGAAGCAGCAGATAAGAGACGAACGAGCCGAGAACTCCCTAGCTGCCCTCCAAGCCAAATGGCAAGATTATGCTGAAGAGATAGAGCAGATCGAGGCCCACCGAAGGAAAGTTGGGTTACTGGAAGGAGAACCTGAAGAGACACACCGGGACATGGGTACCCAGACCGAAGAAGAGCCTTATCTCCCACCCAAGAAGCGCGTTAACTGGATCATTAAAAGGACCCCCAGGGGTGAGGAGTAGTGTGTGTAGGCTTGAGTTGTCATCTAAATAAAACGTACCCATCCATGATGAATTAATAAAACCATCTTCCACCATTATGCTTATTCTCCCTGCAATTGGTCTACCCTGTCTTTGTTTTCAGATGGCCGCGGAAGGATGGACCCAGGGCACTTGCCTCACTGCACCTGGTTTTCCCAGCCTTTTGATCAACTCCCTGGTGCGGCTCGGTGTGACTGAGCGCCCAAGGTACTACAGCAGGGAGTACGAACACCATGGCACCCTTCGTTGTAGGGTGGTCATCGCCGTTGCCAGAAGTAACCGCTACCCCGCAATTGAACCTTGGCGAGTGACCGCCACAGGGTTCAGGCACCAAGACACCTATACCCTGGCCATCAGGAAGGCACTCCGCTATCTGTGCTGGATTTATGATGAACACCTCGTCCACACGCAAATGAGATTCTTTCTCCGATCGTCCGGACTCCGGTCTGGCGGGCCCGGATAAGAAACCTGGAACAGCGCCATCAAGAGGAAGGACCTTTGTACCAAGTGGTCACCTACCTCTCTGCCTTGGACCAACTCTTTGACGCGCAGGCCAATTTCCTGAATAAACAGATCAACCGGGCAGAGCAAGCCAAACGCGCAGTGCGGATGAACCAAATCCAGGTGGCTCAAGCTGAGGCCAGAGCCGCAGCAGCCGTTAGCCGCGAAGCCCTTGCCAAGGAAAGTCTCAGACAGGCCCAAGACCTACGTATGCAAGACTGGACCAGGAGTAGAACGCCTGTCCCTGCCATAGGAGAAACCCAAGTCCTGCTGGGAACACCCGTCATCGGGTGGGGAACACTCTTTGGGACCCCGCAAGCCTCACCCGAAAGCCCCGCAAGATCGGAGGAAGCCGCAGAAGAAGAAGCGGCTGAGCAGGCCCCAGAAAATGGAAACGTCGAAGATAACGAGCTTCTCAACCCACAGGAGGCACACCCCGCTCCAGAAGAAGGGTCGCTCCGCGAGTAGAAGCCCTGAAGCCATCAAGCTGAAGCCCCTAGGCTCCGTCTAGCGTTGTACCCCTCCGTGTTGTACCCTTTTAATCGGCCGCGTAGCTGCGTTGTATCCCCGCGTATTGTATCCCCCTCAGTCGTTGGAATAAAGCCGCTTGTGTTTGTCTTCTTGTTGAGGGTTCCGGTAGGGTGAACCTTGCCTTTTTGAAAATCACAGATTAAACAAACTTGAACATCACCTAAGACCTTCTCAACCTGCAGATGGTTAACACGCGCACAAGGCCCTCCCAGAACCGCACCCCTCCCAGCGGTGTAGGTCAGCAAAGAGAAGACAGACACGGTCCAGCGATGGAGGAGCAGGATGTAAGCCAACCAAGAGTGGGGAACCAGGGTGAAGAGCAACAAATACCACCCCCACCTCCACCCGGCAGTTTGGTGCAAGCAATACATAACCAGACTATTGCCATGCAAACCATGCTAGAAGCTTTCCTTTGCCGCGAGACACGTCAGCAGAACCTTAACGACAAGCTGTCGCACTTCCTAAGGACCAGACCACCCACCTTTGGAGGATCCAACAACCCACTGGAGGCAGATGATTGGCTACAGGCTATTAAGAGAAAGCTTGAGCCGTTCGACTGCCAAGACCGCGACAAGGTTCTCCTGGCAACCCACCACCTCATGGGAACCGCACTTGCCTGGTGGGAAAATTACTGTGAGGCTGCCGATGATGAGACTTCCATCACCTGGAATGAGTTTTTGAGAGAGTTCCGCCGCTATCATATCCCTGCAGCGACCATGAAACGGAAGGCGGATGAATTCCGAGCACTGCAGCAAGGGACCAAGTCGGTGGAAGAGTACACTCACCAGTTCATAGAACTTGCCCGCTATGCACCAGAAGAAGTGGACACAGAGGAGAAGAAGCAAGACATGTTCAAGAAAGGCTTGACCCCAGAACTCAGAACCTTGCTCACCCCTCAGATCTACCCAGATTTCAACACACTAATGAACATGGCCATTCTCATAGAGAGGGCCAAGGCAGAGGAAAGGAAGGAGAATAAGCACAAGTTTCTGGAAAACAAAAACCGGCAACAGGACCATTTCCAGAAACGAAGGAGCTCCAACTATACTGCACCAAGGACTCATGCCCCAATGCAGTATAGGACCCAGTCCCAGAGAACAGGCTCCAAGATCCAAAGCACCCCGTACAAGAGCCAGAACACCACGAAGCCCGCACAGAGCAATGCCAGCCAAGTCACCAGCAACGACAATAATGGTAGAGCTTGCTTCAATTGCCGTGAGACGGGGCATTACATTGCCAACTACCCCTATGCCAGGAACAAGCCCACGCCATCAACCTACTCCAACTCAGTAAATGGGCCCAAGCCGCCAGTCACCGGAGCGAACCGAGTTCCAGTCCGCAGCAACAACTCTAACAACAACAACAACAACAACAACCAGCAGTCTTATGGATGAGCCCGCGTCAACCACATCGATGTGCAGGAGGCTCAAGGAGCACAAGGAGTAGTACTCGGTGAGTTTCTAGTCAGCTCAGTCTTGGCAACAGTTTTATTTGATTCTGGAGCATCACATTCTTTTATATCGTCAAGTTTTGTGGAAAAGAACAACATACCTACAGTACTACTATAATACCCATGGTAACCCGAACGCCTAGAGGTGACCTAAAGTGCCAACTAGGCTATTTACGGGTAAGGATCATTTTAAGTGGGGTAGAGTTCTTAGCTGATTTAGTAGTGCTTAAGTCCAAGGGAATAGATGTGATCCTTGGAATGGACTGGTGTTGGCGGTCGTTACAGACCGATTTCCGACCTCCAACCAAGTATAAAACAGACACAATGGAGACACGCACCATAGCTATAGGGCTTATCACTGACTAATGCCTTGGCCGCTGCTCCACTCCTCCACTGACCCGGGCCACTATAAATTGAGACCCCTGGTCACTTGCAAGACACACAACACAAGAGTAGAGTGCAGGCGAAGCACTGTTAGTCCTCCACTTGTATCAGTAGAGATAGGGAGAGAGGAGAAGTGAGCGTCCCGGAGAGGAGCCGAAGTGTCGGACCCTCTTCCCGCTGTACCTCTACGGATATTTGTTCCAAATTTTAGTTCAAAGAATAAATAAA
>OAMR01000352.1:223373-253321 GCA_900205405.1 Echinochloa crus-galli | reverse complement strand
AAGCTAATTAACCTAAGCACCATGCTTAATTTAAAGAGCTCATGAATGTACTTGCAAGACCACATTCAAACCAGAGCAAACCAAAATAGATAAAGGCAGCATGACAACATCATCGAGAAATATTCACATGGAGACAAGCATATGGAAACTGGTGAATTTTGCTTTGATTAAGGTAAAAAGCAAAAACCTTTTCACGTACCTGAGTGTGCCCACCGTTGGCATCTGATGATGAAGGCTTCCGGAACTGATGCCACGGTGATGGCACTACGCTGACGTGACTCCATGTAGTTGGTTGAGTCCTCCTCCGTGTTGATGTTGCCGTGTACGGATGCACGGTCGTGGGTGTGGCAAAGGGATTCGGCACTCAAATATGCCAACTCGTGGAATGCCGCGGAACCATCTTGTGTGCGAATGTTGAAACAATGGTACGAAAACAAGCAAGTGGAGCGGCAAAGGAGCGAAGGCGTAGAGCACGTCTCCTGCCTTGCGCTGAGCGCAAAGATGAGTAAAACTGGCTAGGCCAGGTGAAGTGTGACCCCTAGCCTCTAATGAAGGCTTGCAGGCATACACACCTCAGCCTAAATCCTAAATCCTGTTGTCCCTTCATTTTTTTTCTTTTTTTCTTCTTTCTTCTATTTTTTTTCAATGCAAGGCGAAGATGGGGCGAATGAATGCAAATGGAAGAATGGGAAACTAGTGGATAGTGCAAAAAAAATTAAAAGGATAATGCATAGGCTACCTCTTAGCAGGTACTCAAAATTTAAAGTCTAAGAGAGAGACTATCTCACATACCTTGATTTTTCTTTGCCATTACCAACAATTTGAGATGAAATTGCGGTGATGCAGCGTCGTTCGTCCGTCGCATTTGATTTTCTTTTTCCTCCATGACGACGATCTTTTCTCCAGGCTGCACATAATTATGATAATATGTGTTTTTATATAAACACATACATGTGAGAATTTTCTTCTGAAACTTGCACGCATATTGTAGTAGACAGGGGCGGACATTGATAAATCCTGCATGATCGGGCACCCTAGGCTCTCTGGATCCTCTTGTTTGAAACACACTCAAACAAACTAGGGTAATCCCACTAATGCTAGCGGTAAGTTAAATTAGTAGACACCAATGTCAATTATCAATATCTTTCGCCAATTGCTTGCCCGACAACGGCGCCAGAAATGCTTGTTGACACTTCTTACGGTCCACTATCAGGATTGCTAATCCTAGTAAAGGTGCAAGGAGTGTTCATTGGTATTCTTACGACATAGATATAAATCCACAAGCGCACCGATATCGATGTAGTATTTCACTTGGGAGTATTCCAAGGTATCATATTTATTTCCTCAGGGAAGCATTGGATAAAGAGTATTGACTATTAACAAGGATGTGGAGTAATCAAAGGACATGATAAACAAGACTAGGTACAACCTTAGAGGTACATCAATTTTGACACATGCATATATGAAAGTGGGTAAGTAGCAATGATTGTCCGTGCTATAACTTGCCTTCCTCAAAGTGCTACTGGTGCTGGTGCTGGTGATCCTGCTCCTGATAGTCCTGCTCGAATCTGAACTCGAACGCGAACGGCTCACCAGCTGGACCCATGAATCACCACACAAGCATCCACACAAGCCAGTACATGAAAACAAGATTACTCTATTAGAACAACACACCAGACAGTAGAAACAGAACAAAATAAGGTTATAAAACTAATCTATGCTTTGCTATGAACACACGAGCATTAGAATCACTCAAATCAGAGCTAAAACGAGAAAGATATGGCTTTTTCTAAGGTTTAGGGACTTGTTGGCAAGTTTCAGAAACCTCTAGGGGCTAATTTGTGAAAAACTGAGGACCTAAATGTAATTTTATAAGCAAACCGAAGGGCTAACGAGTAAAAAGGCTAACTCAGGACTGCGGGCACCATTTTATAGAAGCTCAGGGGTTTTTTCGAATAAAATAGGACCTACTGGTAAATACTTTTGAATGCAAGTGGACGACGGGTTGATTTCGGGAAAGATCAGGGGCTCTTTAGCAAATATGCCAGGGTGGACCGGAGTTGATCGGTACCTGACTCGGTCTGATCTAATCTGGACCGTTGGATCTAGATTAGGTGGCTAGGGTTTGACTCGAGGTTTTGGTCACCGGTGGCGACTCTGGGATGTCGACGCCGCTCTGCCGGTGGCGGAGGTTCACCAAAATAGAGCGTAACTCACGCTACAGACCTCCAAAAGCGACGTGGTTTGGTCCTACAGCATCAGGGGAGGACGGCGAGCTCACCTAGGGTGATCACGAGGACGATGGTGCGGCGAGGAGCACGGACGACGAGGCGGGGTGGCACTGAGCAACAACGGCGAGCGATTAGGCGCTGCTCAAGGACAAAAGAAGATCGTGGCTTGCTCGGGTAGATTCATTACCTCCAATTGAAGTTCCTAGGTGGGTTTTCGTCGAGAAAGGGGCGATGGTGGTAGAGATCGACTGCCACAGCCAATGGCGGCAGCGCGAGCTGCGTGGGAGCACTGGGGCTTCGAGGGCTCGAGGAGACGACTTGGTGAGGGTTTAGGGCTTCGGCGGTATTGCTTTTATAGTCCCCAGGGGCCGACTTGGCGTGCGGGCTACAAATTGCAGATCGGGGTGCCGGCGGCTTTACCTTCCATGTGGGGAGGCTGCGCGCTATGGAAAGGGCGACGGCGAAGCTTCGTGGGCGGTTCCAGAGGGTCCACAAGGACTAAATATATATGGGGTTAGTACAATTAAATCAAGTCAGTCGTTCGAGAGTTAGTCGTTCTTGCGGGGATGAAGAACCACAAAAAAAAGTCAGGCATTCTTGTGGGTGTCAGAAACCACCACAAATACGTTTATGTTTCAGCACAAAGATCAAGCAAAGCAGAACATCTTTTTTGTGTTTTTCTTATTGCAAGTGAACCAAACTTGAGCAAGCACTTGAGAAAGAATTTGAGAGAGGGAGAGAGCTTCAGCGTGGAATGTCACACAATTGAATGGTGCAGTAAGCAAGGAGGCAAGGGGCTGCATTTATAGGCGAGAGGGGGCAGCAGGCCGGTTCGGCTGAATCGCCTGGTTCGGCTGAACCAGGCATGTTCGGCCGAATGGCCATGTGGGTGCTGCCCACTTTGCCTCACACTAGCACAAAGTTTTTTTCATAGGTCCCACACTAGGGCATGGTCACTTTGGTGGTTTTTGGTAGGGAAGATGCAAATTTGACTTGACAAAAGTGGATTTTAGTGGAGTCACTCCCATGCTGCCATGTTTTGTTCTGGTTGTTGATGACAAGACATAAATGGAGCACTTTGGGAAAGGGTAAAATTGTTAGGAATTTCAAAATGCACCCAATTCAAATAAAATTCAGCATGCTCTCCATTTATTTTTACCATGCTTTTAAATTTTCTACTCTTTTTCAAATTAATTGCACAAGTGGTTCATTTATTTTGGAAAGGAAAACATGCAAATGCAATGATGGAAAATAAAATTTAAAGGGAAACATGAGATACATACCAGTTTTTCCTCGCGGCGAGAGCTCGTGTTTAAAATCCGTGAGCGAGACTTCTCCTTCCTTCGATAGTTCTTGTCATCGTCCGATCTGGAGAGGATGCTTCGGACGATGCAACTTCCTTCTTCTGCCACACTTTTTTTTCTTGATATAGGTGGCAGTGCTTTTTTCGATTCGTTCACCCAGTATTGCCTCTTGGTGATGATGAGGTTGACCATCGTAGGCTCGGCTGGAGCTGCTTCGACCTGTTCCAGGTTATTTGTAATTTACTAAAAAATGTGCATACTTGGGATGATTGCTCCACCCTGGGCTTCAAATATATCCATGGCTTTGGTAGACCTCCGATGTGAAGTGGATCTGAGGACTTCCCAATAAAAATTGATGATTTTTCTGCAGGGGTTAGTCCGCACATACAACCAATATCTATACAAGTATTGCTCTCGATGTTCATTAATCAAATTTGACGCCATGTCTAATTTGATTAAAGGAAGCTAATTAACCTAAGCACCATGCTTAATTTAAAGAGCTTACGAATATATTTCAGAAATGCATTCAAACCAGAGCAAATAGAAATAGATGAAGGTAGCGTGAAAACATTCATCAAGAAATATACACATGGAGATTGAATATGAGCTTATGAACTTTGCTTTAATTTAGGTAAAAAGCAAAAACCTTGTCACGGACCTGAGTGTGCTTACTGTTGGCATATGATGATGAAGACCTTTGGACTTGATGCAACGGTGATGGCACTACGCCGACGTGACTGCACATAGTTGGCTGAATCCTCCTCCGTGTTGATGTTGTCGTGTATAAAGACATGAACATGGGTGTGGCAAAGGGAGTCGGCACTCAAATATGCAAACTATTGGAATGCTGTGGAATCAGATTGTGTACGAGTGTTGAAACAATGGCTAACAAAACAAGCAAGTGGAGCGGCAAAGGAGCGGAGGCGTAGAGCACGTCTCCTCTCTTGCGCAGAGCGCAAAGATGAGCGAAACTGGCTAGGCCAGGTGGAGTGTGACCACTAGCCTCCAATGAAGGCAGGCATACACTCCTCGACCTAAATCCAGCTGTCGCTCGATTTTTTTCTTTTTTTAATTTTTTTCTTCAATGCATAGCGATGATGGGGCGAATGAATACAGATGGAAGAATGGGAAACATGCAGTGGATTTGAAAAAGAAATAATGGGGTGATAAAATGCATGAATTTCTAAGCCTGGGGCATTTCTCATGGCGCAAACTGATCATCCATTTCCAAGGCGTGGTCAGAGACAGTCCCATTTAACCCTATAGATGGTGAACTAACCACGCTTGGGAATCACCGACACAAAAATAGGGGCTGCCATGAGTTGGACTAAGAACATCGAATAAAGAGGCAGTAAAAAGAATTCACTACCTATCTAGAATAGGCACAGTGCCCGAATACAGTTCAAAGTCGAGGAGCCACCCATTCAAAAAGAAGGCATAGAAATTGAATGATTGGGGGGCCGGCGGCCGCGCCCGCCCCGCACCACCGGAGAGGAGGGGAGAGGCCCCGCCGCCGCCTTCACCATGGGCCGCGCGGCCACCGGCGTCCTACTCAGGCGGCGGCGAGGCATGAGAGAGCGTTGGGGAGGGGCGGCGGCGCTGGATCTGGGCGAGCGCCCGCGCCGCCCGCGTCGGGGGCGGACGCGAGTGTGAGGGGTTTTTTTGAACAATTCGAGCCAGGTGAATACGGCTTTGATCACTGGTAAACAAAACTAAAAGTCACTTCCATACCAAGTTTATAAAAACTTAACGTCCAAAATTAGCACAGCCACAGAGAGAATCAAGATGAGAAATCGTCAAATGATGATAGTTTTATTAGCACAACCATTTTTTTAAGAGTAAATTGCACTCACCATACAACAACTTGTACGCTCGTATCATTTTGGTCTAACAAGTAGCAAATTGCGCAAATGGATACATGAACTTATTCACTATGTGCATATACAGTCACATATACTCTATGTAGATGTATTTTGCTATCATGGCTGGTGACATAGAAAAATAAAATGCTTCATGTTCCATGATTTCCCTCTCCAAATATTCTTGATAGAGACATGGGCTATTATTGACACTTCTTACGGTCCACTATCAGGATTGCTAATCCTAGTAAAGGTGCAAGGAGTGTTCATTGGTATTCTTACGACATAGATATAAATCCACAAGCGCACCGATATCGATGTAGTATTTCACTTGGGAGTATTCCAAGGTATCATATTTATTTCCTCAGGGAAGCATTGGATAAAGAGTATTGACTATTAACAAGGATGTAACTACTAATTAAAGTACCGGCTAACCAGGCGGGGATAAAGGATATAATAGGAGTGATATGCATTTGCCACACACAAGGAGAAGTCCACGATAAATAATATAGATAGGAGAGAAGTCTAGCTAATGGGAGGACAATGAGACAGGAAAGTATTCCTATATACTTCCAATGGTCTTGAGATATCTCCGGCAAAGATTACAACTAGCATGAAGAATGACATCTATGGTTCTATTCCTATTTCTATTATCTTAGCATTGGGAAATAGAACCAAGAACATGCAGAAAGGGATGAGAAGGGGTGTTGCCAATAACCGTTGGAGGCTCCTGCAGGCCGAGCCGGATGTGATGGACTACATAGGCCGTATAGGGCTGTCACCACCTAACGGCTACCACCTCCGTTGACTTAGGGACAAACCAAGGTTACTATCTGGACAAGGCACCACACCTACGCTAGACAATAACTACTTACTCTCCTAGAAAGAGCAAGCAATCATGTCAATACCCTAGTGACAATTCACCGCAAGTATTGAGCAGAAACAAGGAACCAAGTGAGATAAAGAACTAGGGAGAACTTCAAGAGCCAAACTACAACAACTATAACCTATACTAAACATTCCACAATTACTCGTGAAATAAATGTAGAATAAATAACTCAAGGAAATGCGGAAGATAATATATTGAATACTCAGAGTGTTGCATAAAGAAAAGGAAAAGATACAAGAGCTTTACCAGAACTCCTGAAGAAGACTCCGGAACCCCGAGCGAAGCTCGACCGTGACTCTATCTCCCAACTAGACTAGCCTAACTCTACATCTTGAAAGAGAGTAATGGAGACTTGCTCCAAATTGGTGTGTGTTACAAGTGAAAGAACACCTCTATTTATAGTGACTGATGGTGGTTGAGGTGGAGTAGCATGCAAGGAGGCTTGGAGGCGGTGCCGACTGATTCAGGCGAATCCTCCAGTTCGGTCGAATCCTCCAGTTCGGCCAAACCGTGGATCTGCACTACCTTGGCTCCCACGACCAGGACGCACCCCTTGCAGGTGGTGCTGGATTGGGGGCGGTTCAGCCAAACCGCCTATGTTTCGGACCTCCTGGGCTGGCTTCTGGTGATGTACTTCGTGTTGTTTTGGCCCAGAGATGAGGTAACGGCCGTCCACGTGGCCTGCATCGTCATCGCATGGTCATCGCTGATGTAGACGCCTCCATGTTGTGCTTTGCGTCATATATGGCTAAGGGGGGTAACCGGCCGAATCGTGTCGTTCGGAGGAATCAGTCAATTCTGACCCCTATAGCACGTTTTTCTTATTATTGTACCTGCACAAGTGAAACACACCAAAACTCATGGAACTTTATTAGAAATAAGCCTAGATGCAAGGAATGTCACATATAACCTCTTTTATTCCCTAGTATTGGTGGTCGAAAATGGGTTGTAACGACCGCCAACATCCACCACCATCCGGCTCGAGACATGGGATGGTACTGGGGAAAGCCTAGCATCATCCTCGTTCGATCGCTTGTTCAGCCTGCTAGAGCGCCGAAAAGGGAACCACTTCGACATGATGCCTGCAAAAGGTTAGTTCAACAACAACCCATATATGGGGTTAGCACAAGCAAAGCAAGTCAGTCGTTTGTCCGAACAAGATATGTGGGTGCGAGCCCCACTGCCTCCCACCAGCACAAAAATTTGACAAAAGTCCACCACTGGGGCATGGTCACTTTTGTTGGAATTTTGTGGGTAAGATGCTAATTGTACATGACCAAAGTTGAATAATTAGTGGAGTCACTTCCATGTTGCCGTGTTTGTGATAAGGATGAGTGTGCAGCCATGTGAAGTGGGGTGCACATGTTTTGTGCTGGTCGGTGGTGAAAACAAAAAAATGGAGCACTTTGGAAAATGGTAAAATATGATGAGAATTGAAAAATGTACGCAATTCAAATAAAATTCAGCATGCTCTCCATTTATTTTTACCATCCTTGTAATTTTTTCTACTCTCTTTCAAATTAATTGCACAAGTGATTCACATTTTTAGAAAGGGAAACATGCAAATGCAATGATGAAAAATAAAATTGGAAAAGGGAAATATGAGATACATACCGGTTTTCCTCATGGTGAGAGCTCGTGTTTACAGTCCGCGAGCGGGACTCCTCCTGTCTTCAGTGATTTTTGTCATCGTCCGATCTCAGAATGGGTGGTTCGGATGATGCAACCTTCTTCTGCCACACCTTCTTGGTTTTCTTCGGTGTTGGTGGCGGTGGAATCAGCTCCTCTAGTTCATTCCAAATGGCCTGATCCTCCTCGTATTTCTTAACGAGGAGGTCCATCTCTTCCTGGCTCATTGGTCCTGTCATCTCATCCCATTTGAACTGCTCCCCACCATGTATTTTTAGGTTTCCACTGAGGAGTGCGTTTAGGAAACACTCGACGCTTCTCTGCTCCGACGTGAGTGGCCTTGTCTTCTGCTCTTCCCGTTGTTGAAACTTGAAAGAGATATTCATCCCGCCAATACGGAACGAGACTTGTCTCGTGTTCATATCAATCCTATCCCGGGCAGTGTTCAAGAACGGCTAGCCCAACACAAGGGGAAATGAGTAATCGCTCCCCGTGGCAAGGACAACGATGTCTATAGGGACATAGTATCCCCAAATTCGGACTGACACATTCTTAATCACTCCCTCGGGGTGGCAGATTGTTGAGTCTGCAAGTTGTACCTAGGCATTTGTAGTGGACAAGGTGGAGTAGCTTAATTTCTTAAATAATACCTTAGACATGATGTTGACGCTGGCTCCCAGATCGTAGAGTGCATCATCAATGCGACGATTCCAAATCGCGCACTCAATGATGGGTACTCCGGGATCTTCCATCCTTTCCGGAGGGGTCTTTGTGAACGCTTTCTTGGCAGCTTTTGGCAGGTAAGTCCCTCTTGGTATTTACACCTCAACATATGAGACCTCTCCTGCATGGTTGACACGGAACATACTACAAGATGTCTTACCCCATCTCATAGTAATGACTTTAACTGTTTCAATGGAAGAGGTTCGGGTTGCCCCAGAATCTTCCCTGATTCAGTAACAGGAACAGTGGCAGCTAATTGAGCAACTTAAGTTTCGATCATTTTATTAAAGCTCAGTTGACTTTTCATAGCAGGAGATGTCACACCCAGGTTTGCACAGAAACCTGAATGCTGCCATATGCGCGCCCAAGATGTCCATAGAACACATACAACTTACAATTATGGAAATCAGAGTACATATGCTCGAATAAAATAGTTTTACATCAGAGTTCAACACAATAATAAAGAAAAACACAGTGGAAGTCTATTTATTAACTCTCAACTAGAGAAGCCGTAGTCCACATGGACTCTTATTGGTTGACCACAGCTTAGTAGAAAGGCAGATCTTCAGGGAATTCAACAGTAGCAATATCATTCTCAAATCCATCTGTTACCCATCCGGGATTTTGTTGAATAGCAAGTGTAAGTAAACCATTTACTTAGCAAGTATAACACAGGTGTATGAAGGCTCAAAGTAAGGCTTGACACGGCTGAACTGCATTGGCACTTTTAGTGGATTCATTTTAACATTAACCAAGTTACTACAAGTGAATGAAACCTAGTTGCAACCCAATTAGTAAAGTAGAAGTATATTAAGCAGAAATAAATACCAAATTAACCAGAGAACCACTAATCAAAAAGGATCCAAGCCGCTCGTGACCAAGAGCATGGCTATCATGATAGATTTACACTATGCAGAGGTTTCACCCTTTACCCACCGGTCGCGTAAAAGCTCAAAGAAGCTTTGCACCCAACCACACAAACATCACATTTCCTTTAGTGTGACTGCATAGGGATGCTACGAGGCTTTTCACAAGACACCCTAACAAGACAGTGGCCGCGAAGGTACAACAAGGTGGTGGGGCCCAAGGCACCGAGATTGACTGATGCCTACGGAGTCACACCATAAGGGGGTCAATGGCGTCCGGAGCGCGGGCATCGCACCCAACATTGCGCACCATGTGGAGTTCCCCATCGTAGCGACTTCCAGCACGGGACTGTACCTAACGAGACATAGCCAACGGATCACTCGTCCTCGGTGGATCGAAACTGCGCCCAGCGCCTTGCTTCCCATAACGTCGTTGGCCCCGACGGTAACCACTAGCAAGCTAGAGACATACAAGCTACTTGTCTAAGACCAGAGCCATAATACTTCCAGCAGTGGTGACATGCTCCTGGGTTGCCGCTTTAAGAACCAGGCCTTACGGAGAGACACTAGAACAAAGCACGAAGCACATGCTCTAGCTCCCTCAACCATGTTGCTAAAAAGCAAGTCTTAACCATTATGTTGAAGTGAACCATTAAGTCAACGTTAATAGTTGAGTAAATGGTGATAGTAGCTGTGCCTAGCAAAGTTCTACCCATATGCATAACTCTGGGAGATCAATGGACAGGATAAACAAACTAGGCACAACCTTATTGGGATATCAATTTAGACACATGCATAGGAAAGTAAGTAATGAACAGGTGGTGTTTAGGTAGCAAGGATTGTTCGTGCTATACTTGCCTTGCTCCAAGTTTTGCTGTTGGTCTTGTTCTTCGTAGCCTTGCTCAAACTCGAACTCGAACGGCTCACCGACTGGACACACGAATCACCACAAAAGCCAGTACATGCAAACAAGTTACTCTATTAGAATAGTACACCAAGCAGTAGCAAAAGAGCAAAAGAAGGCTATAAAAAAATCCTACGCTTCGCTACGAACACATGAGCGTGAGAATCTCTCTAATCGGAGCTAAAACGGAAAAGATATGGCTTTTCTACGATTTAGGGGCTTACTGGCAAGTTTCAGAACCTTCCAGGGGCTTAACTTCAAAAACTCAGGGACAAAAACAAAATTATGCCTTAAAACCTGAGGGCTAACACGCAAAATGTTCAAGTCTGGCTTTGGGGGCTAAAACAGGGAAGCTCAAGGGCTTTTTAAAAAAAAATAGGGACCTACATGTAATTACTTTTGAACAGGCTAGGACGGTGGGTTGATTTCGTGAGGGACTATTTAGCAAAAATCGCTAGGTTGACCGGTATGGGAAAAAATTGACTCAGCGTGAGGGCGCACGTGGGCCATTGGATTGTCACACCCGGATTTACACAGAAACTCGAATGTGGCCATATGTGTGCCCAGGAAGTCATAGTACACATAGAGCAAATAAATATGATAAACAAAGAACATATGCTGAATGAGTATTTCATTAAATAAAGTTTTACATCAAAGTGCATCATAAATAAACTAACCAATACAGCAGAAGACTAATAACTGTCAACTAAGTGTAGCCGCAATCCACAGGGACTCTGACTAGGAGAACGCAACTCAGTAGTAACGCAAATCTTCTGGAAACTCAGCAGCAGACTCATGCACAACCCAATCTGTTACCCATCTGGGATTTTGTTGAATAATAGCAAGTGTAATTAAAACAATTACTTAGCAAGTATAGCACGGGTGTATGAAGGCTTAAAAGAAAGGCTTGACATGGCTCAACCGCATAAGCACTTTTAGTTGGTTCGTTTTAACATTATCCAAGTTACTACAAGTGTATGAATACCCAGTTGCAACCCAATTAGTAAAGTAAGTGACATTAGACATAAAGAGCATCAAATTCTAATAAAAAAGGATCCATGCCGCTCGTGACCCTGAGCAAGGCTATCATGATAGATTTACACTTTGTAGAGGTTTCGCCCTTTACCCACCAGTCACGTAAAAGTTTCGAAGGAAACTGTGCACCCAACCACGCACATCAACACTTCCGAGGTGTGACTGCATAGGGACGCTACGAGGCTTTTCGCAAGACACCCTCACAAGTCAGTAGCCGCTAAGGTACAACAAGGTGGTGAGACTCTAGGCACCGAGATTGACTGACCCTCAGAGTGCAACGTGAGGGGGTCAATGGCGTCCGAAATGCGGGCAACACATGCCACCAACAAAAACAAAGAGCGCAACGTGCGGAGTTCCAGTACCACAGGGACTCCCAACACGGGACTGTGCCTAACAAGACATAGCCAACGGAGCTACCGTCCTCGGTGGAATCAAGTAACACCCCGTGCCTTACTTCCCATAACACCATCGGCCCCATCGGTAACCACTAGCAAGCTAGAGAAGTACAAGCTACTTAACCAAGACCAGAGCCATAATAGTTCTAGCGGTGGTGACATGCTCCTGCGTTGCCGCTTTAAGAACCGGACCTTATGGAGGGACACTAGAACAAAGCACGAAGCACATGCTCTAGTTCCCTAAACCAAGTTGCTAAAAAGCAAGTTTTATCATTAACGTTAAAGTGAACCATTAAGTCAAGATTAACAATTAAACATTGGTGATAGTAGCTGCGCATAGCAAAGATTCTACCCATATGCAAAAATCCAAGGTAAACAAGGATAGGATAATCAAAACTAGGTACAACCTTAATGGTACATCAATTTAGACACATGTATGTATGAAATAATTTAATACAAAGTGGGTAGGTAGCAAGGATTGTCCATGCTATAACTTGCCTTCCTCAAAGTGCTACTGCTGCTACTGCTGCTAGTCTTATTCTGGAAAGTCCTCACCGTACTCGAAGTCCAAAGCAAACGGCTCACCGACTGGACACGAATCACCACACAAGGATCCACACAAGACAGTACATGCAAACAAGAGTAATCTATTAGAAAAGTACACCAAATAGTAGAAACAATACAAAATAAGGTTTTAAAACTATTCTACGCTTCACTACGAACACATGAGCGCGAAAATCACTTAAACCGGAGCTAGAACGGAAAAGATATGGGTTTTCTAAGTTCCAGGGACCTGTTGGCGAGTTTTAAAAGTTTTTAGGGGCTTATTTGTGAAAAACCAGGGGCTAAACATAATTTTGTATAAAACTAGAGGGGCCTACGCGTGAAAATGACTAAATAGGACGGCAGGTTCTATTATTTAAAAGCTCAGGGGGTGTTTCAAAAGAAACAGGACCTGCTTGTAAATATTTTTGAACAGGGGGTGGACGGCGGGTTGATTCACGAAAAGGGCAGGGGCTCTTTAGCAAAACGTGCAGAGCTGACCAGTATGGAAAAGTTTGACTCGGGGTGGGGCGCGATCTACACCGTTGGATCTAGATCTGACGATCCAGATCAGACCTGGCGATGGGTAAGGTCGCCGTCGGCATCGGGGACGGCGGTGCTGCTCGTCCAACGGCGGGGCCTCGCCGGATTTGAGTGGATCTTGGGTTAGGGGTCACCAAATGGGGCAAGGTTTGGTCCTACAGCTTCAGGGGAGGGTGGCGAACGTGACAGGGGTGCTCAAGTCATTGATTGTGCGATGGAGGCAGCGGACGACGGTGACCGGCGGAGGCGGAGCTCCGGTGTGGTCGTGCATGGGCTAGAGAGCGAGAGAGAGAACGAGGGGCGGCTCTGGGGGTATGCTACCTTGGCGCGAAGCTGCTCCTGTGGCCAATTTGGGCGAGATGCAGCCTCGGACGTGGATCGACGGCGAGCTCCAGAGGACGGTGGCGCTGCGAGGCGTGGGGGAGGCTGCTGGGGCTTGGAAGCTCGAAGTGATGGCTGTTGGCAATTCTTACGATCCAATATCAGAATTGAGAATCCTGGTACTGGGGTAAGGAGTGTTTTAGTGGTTTTCCGTATGGCTAGTAAAATATGTGAATATTCTGCAAGCGCACAGAATCACCGATGTAGCACTTCACCTGGGAGTATCCCGAGGTATCGTAATTTATATTTCCGCAGGGAAGCTTTGGCAAGATTACTAGTGAACAGATATACAAGACTATCAGAGAAGGGTACACGACTAAACAAGACAGGGGATAAACGGTATTGGATAGGAGTGGATATACCGGACACACAGCTCAAGGGATACTCAGGTAAGGGAGAGAAGAGATAGATAGCTGGGAGGACAACGAGAAGAGATAGAGGACTCCTGGATTCTTTATCTACCTATGTCACTCTAGCTTAGAGATACAACGGCTACAGAACCAGCACTAGGAGATCTGGGATAACTCTAATGTCTTAGCTTCGGGACAAGGGAACCGGTGAACACACAGAAAGGGATGAGAAGGGGTGCCACTATTTCCCAACTGGGGAATCCTACAGACCGGAACTAACGTGATGGGCTACGAAGACCGAAAGGGCTGTCACCACCTCCCGGCTACCACCTCCATTGCGACGGGAATAAACTAAGGCACCGACTAGTCTAGGAACCACTCCTACACTAGGCAACGACTACTTACTCTGCTAGCAAGAGCAAGCAACCTTGTCAATACTCTTGGTGACAATTCACCTCCAGTATCAAGCAAGATCGAAGAACCAGCCAAGACAAAGACTTAAACAAGACTACAAGCACTAGAACTATAACTGACTATAGTCTAAACAAGATATAGCTACAACTAGGATAAAGTAGAAGCAAGATATAAATGACAAAGGCAAAGTGATAAAGATAACTATATTGATAACTCAAAGTCTTGCAAAAGGAAAAGGTAAAAGATATTTACACAGATCTAAAACTCCTAGAGAGGAAATAAGAACATAGATGCCAATACACACCTCCTGGCAATGTTCACGTCATATAAGATCCTCATAGATCTGGGATAACTCTAATGTCTTAGCTTCGGGACAAGGGAACCGGTGAACACACAGAAAGGGATGAGAAGGGGTGCCACTATTTCCCAACTGGGGAATCCTACGGACCGGAACTAACGTGATGGGCTACGAAGACCGAAAGGGCTGTCACCACCTCCCGGCTACCACCTCTGTTGCGACGGGAATAAACTAAGGCCACCGACTAGTCTAGGAACCACTCCTACACTAGGCAACGACTACTTACTCTGCTAGCAATAGCAAGCAACCTTGTCAATACTCTTGGTGACAGTTCACCTCAAGTATCAAGCAAGATCAAAGAACCAGCCAAGACAAAGACTTAAACAAGACTACAAGCACTAGAACTATAACTGACTTTTTTTCCATGCTCTTTGGCATGCTTTTCTTTTCCTCATATTTTTGCCATGCTTCTTTGGCATGCTTTTCTTTTTGCATAGCCCATGTCTCTATCAAGAATATTTGGAGATCAACTAGGATAAAGTAGAACCGAGATATAAATGACAAAGGCAAAGTGATAAAGATAACTATATTGATACTCAATGTCTTACAAAAGGAAAAGTAAAAGATACAAGAGCTATTACCAGAGCTTCTGAAGACGACTCCGGAACCTCCGAGGCAAAGCTCGACTCAACTCTAACTCCCAACTAAACTATCCTAACTCTACTAGAATGAAAGTGGAAATGAGCTCCTTGGCTTGGTGTGTGTCTACAAGTGAAATTACAAGTGAAGTGTAAGGTGCTATATATAGTGCTCCAGGGTCAGTTCAGGTAGGGTAACGGCCAAGGGAGGGGGCAGAGGCGGTTGCCGGCCGTTTCGGCCGAGAGGGTCGGTTCGCCCGAACCCTGGCGTTCGGCCGAACGCCCGATCCACCGCCTCAGCCACCTACGGCCGAGATGCATCCCCTGGAGTCGGTTGAGCAACTGGGGGCGGTTCGGCCGAAGGCCTCAGTTCGGCCGAACTGGGCCCAGTAGCCCCCCTGCACCGCCTCTCCTCCTGGGCCTTCCTGGGCTGCTCTGGGTTGATGTAGTCCGTGTACTTCTGTTGTTTTAGCCCAGAGATGACGTGGCAGTAGCCCAGGATGAGTTGGCGGTCGCCCACAACTTCGACATGATTCCTGCAAAAAGTTAGTGCAACAACAACTACCCGAAGGACTGAATATATGTGGTTAGCACAAGAAAATCAAGTCAGTCGTTCAAGATAGTTAATCGTTCTTGCGGGGATGAAAAGCACCACAAAAGGTTAGTCGTTCTTGTGGGTGTCGGTGACCACCCTTGGAATAAAGCATGTGCTCCCACAAGGTTTTCAGGATCATTTTTACTCATGCTAAATAACTCAAGCACAATCTAGCAACTAGTTGAAACAAAGTACTTGCAAAATTAATGACAGAGCAACTATTCATCATTTCCAAGGTGAGAGGCATATGATTCATTCCATGCATAGTTGGGAGTTATTTTATTCAAGGGGAATATTGTTTAAGGGAAATATTTTTGGTATTTTCATTGTTTAAGGAAAATGAAAGGGAAATTAAAAGACCAAAGTGCTGGATAAATCGGGACATACCTGGTGGGGGTCCTCCCCAAGCTTGGACTTTCACTGGTAGGGGTTGAGCCTTGAGAGGTACTGGCTCAGCTGTTCCGCTTGCTCGTGGACATCATGCTGGATGGAGGCCACCATCCCGCTATTCTCTTGATGGTACTGAGAATGGTGGGCTAGTGTTTCCTGGATCTCTCGGGTACGGTCGTCGATGAGCTCGACTCGGTCGGAGATGTAGGACAGCTCCCGGCCGTAGTCGAAGTGTGCGGACTGTGAGTATCCGGGGTAGTATGGCTGGGAGGCACTGTCGTATCCCCCTCCATACCGGCTCCCGGACCACTCAGAGTCCGTGTCCTGGAGGTGGTCCCAGCGTCCTGAGGTGAAGTAGTTCGGCTCCTGATGCTGCCCGGAGCCTCCTACTCCGAACGTCCCAGCGCCGGTGTACGTGTCGTAGGTGGCCTCAAAATCGGAAGTGTGTCGGTGCGGCATTTCTCTGGCTTCTGTGAGGTGGTGAGCCCAGCATCACGCCTGGCTCGTCCCCTCGTGACGGGTCCGTCACCTGCAACGCTGTGCTGAGCGGGCTCTCTCCAAGGTGGAGAATTGTCCGACTCGGTCCTCAACTGAAGAGTTAGTTTCGGCGTGGTATACAACCTTAGTGCTGCACAGGGAAAGGGCACTTCAGTTGTATATCCACGGTAAATCATTGCCAGCTTTGCATCAGGCGTCCGCCGTATCATGTGGGCCTGCACAAAGTGCTCGGTATCCACGACGGAACGCGCTGTCTCAATGTACGTGAGCCGGAAGCCTTGAAGGACGCCCAGGTGGTTAGCGAGGCGAGTGACTAGAGAAGTCATCGCCATGCTACCCGCACGAGAAATTTATCATGGTGAGGACAAGCAGAAATATACTCCTGGAGGCGATCCCATGCCTCCGGGACTGTTTAATCTTTTGGCTGCTGGAAACTAGCTATTTTGTTCCGGAGGGCGTTGGTTTTCCCAACCGGAAAGAATTTTAGCAAGAAAGCGCTAGTGCATTCATACCGTCATAGACACCCAACGATGCATGTAACGCAAAGTGGGGTTATGTATGCTGTTTGTGCGTGGCGCATGACAGTTGGTATTCCCCGAAATCTTTTTCCAAAATGCCACCCGGTCAAATCTTTTAAGCGCTTTGTTCGGGTCTAAGGAACAACGGCTTGAAAATCCAAGACCCGAACTAAAATCCCTCCAAGAGCAAAAGAACTCTTGGTTGAAAAATCCCAGTTTCAGAAACCAAAGTCGAGAGGAATTCAAGGGTGAGCAGGTACGAACCTTCTTCGTTGATGTGCCAGAAATTCTCCCAGCCAATGGCTTGGAATATTTCTGCGAACTCTACGTCCATCGCCGTGTCCCTGAGCAAATCTTGCTCAAACACACGGGTGTGCTCAAACTCCTTCAGCCGAAGCTCGTTGAAGGTGTTCTGCTCCCGTTCTGTCCTGAGGTTGATGTCACTCTCGCTCTGGAGCTGCCTGGCCAGGGGCGTGGCATGGCCCCATCCCGAGCCGGCTGTTTCGTGCTCGTCCGTGTCCATTCGGCTCGAGCCTCGGGACGGAGCTGGGGAGCTCCCAGCATCGTCCGATCGTCGTATCCCATATTTCCCTTCCAATTTTTAAATTTCCAATTGCATTTGCATGTTTCCCTTTTCAAAATAAATGAACCACTTGAGAATTTAAAAATTGGAAGGGAAATATGGGATACATACCGGTTTTCCTCGCGGCGAGAGCTCAGCTTTTAAGTCCGCGAGCGGGACTTCTCCTGTCTTCAGTTGCTCTTGTCATCGTCTGGTCCCAGAGTGGATGACTCGGACGATGCAACCTTCTTCCGCCACATTTTCTTGTTCTTCTTCTTCGGTGTTGGTGGCGGTGGGATCGGCGTCTCTGGAGAATTCCAGAGGGCTTGTTCTTCCTCGTATTTCTTTACGAGGAAATCCATTTCTTCTGCACTTGTCGGTTTTGTCGGCTCGTTCCACTTGAGCTGCTCACCACCGAGTATTTCCAGCTCTCCATTAATGAGAGCCTTAAGGAAACACTCGGCGCTTCTCTACTCTGGTGTGAGTGGCTCTGTCTTCTTTTCTTCCCGGGGTTGAAACTTGAAGTAAGTCAACCTTCCGTCGATACGGAACGAGATTTCTCTCGCATCCATATCGATCCTAGCCCGGGTGGTGTTCAAGAATGGTCGGCCCAACACAAGGGGAAACGAATGCTCATTCCCCGTGTCGAGGACAACAAAGTCCACAGGGACATATCGTCCCCAAATCCGGACCGGTACATTCTCGATCACCCATATCATACAACCAGTGACCAACCATGTCTTTCACCCTGGGCAGTAGTAGGTGACAAAGTAGGGTAGCGTAATTTCTTAAATATTACCTTAGACATGATGTTGACGCTTGCCCCCAGATCACAAAATGCATCATCAATGCGACGATTCCAGATCGTGCACTGAATGATGGGCACTCCGGGATCTTCCTTCCTATACGAAGAGGTCTTGATGATCGCCCTTTTTGTAGCTCTCGGCAGGTAGGTCCATCTTGGTGTCAGCACTTGGATACGTGCGACCTTCCCTGTGTGGTTAGTACGGAATGTCACAACCAAAGCAAAATATTTTTTTGGGATTTTCTAGTGATGCAAGTGAACCAAAACTTGAGCGAGAACTTGGGAAGAACTTGAGCAAGCACTAGAGCAAAGAACTTGAGAGAGAGAGAGCTCTAGCAGAAAATTTTCAGAATGGAAGTGGTGTGAGAGAGCAAGCAAGCACCCCAACTTTTATAGGCCGAGAGGGGGCACCCTTGGCCGTTCGGCCGAAGGGCCTAGTTCGCCCGAACCAGGTCTGGTGGTCAGCCCACCCCCATCAACTTGAGTTTCTATCATTTGATTAAAGCTCAGCTGATTTTTCATGGCGGAAGAAAACGATTCCATCCTAGAGTCTATGCTTTCCAGTGTTTTATCATTAGCAGCAAGCTTTTTATTGATGTTTTCAGTTATTTCCATCTGGCCAAACACAAGATCTCTAAGAGACGGCTGATTATTGAAATTGCTGAAATTGAAATTGTTACCTTGTTGAGGCCTCTCAAAAGAGAGGTTTGGGCGCGGATTCCAGCCTAGGTTGCCGTAGTTGTTCGGTCGGTACCCGTTGTTGTTGGAGTTCTTGACGTAGTGGGCATCTTCTCGCGTTTCAGGGCAGTCATTCCCCGAATGGCCAGTGTTGCCACAGACTTCGCAGGTCATGCGAGCGTCCATGGCTTGCACCGTTTCTTGAGCAGGGGCCTCCAGCTTCTTCATCAGGAGGTCCATCTTGGCAGCGAGCATGTCCAAAGCTTCAACTTGGTGAACTCCTCGGGTCTTTGGTTGAGTCCGATCATCGGACCAACCTTGGTTCTCGACCATCTTCTCTATGAGGGCCTTCGCACGACTCTCCTCAAGAGAGAAGAACGAGCCTCCAGCAGCAGCATCCAGGTACTCACGGGCAGAATTTCTCAGCCCGTGATAGAAAGTTTGGATTATGAACCAACTCTACATACCATGGTGAGGACAAGCAGAAATATAGTCCTCGAGGCGATCCCATGCCTCCGGGACTGTTTCATCTTTTAGCTGCTGGAAACTAGCTATTTTGTTCCGGAGGGCGTTGGTTTTCCCAACCGGAAAGAATTTTAGCAAGAAAGCGCTAGTGCATTTATCCCAGGTATCTATTGCTTCGCGGTTAGCATAAAACCATTGCTTCACCTTGCCTAATAATGAGAATGGAAATAAACGAAGGCGAATGGCATCGATACTTACTCCGCGGATGGTGAAGGTGTTGCAAATCTCCAGGAAATGCTGGAGATGAGCATTGGCATCTTCATGTGAGCAAAGAATCTTGAGAGAGAGAGAGCTTCCTAGCAGAAATTTCAGAGTGTGGATGGTGCAGCAAGCAAGGAGGCGAGGGGCACCATTTATAGGCGCGCGAGGGCGCAGCCGGCCTGGTTCGGCCGAACTGTCTGGTTCGGCCGAACCAGACAGTTCGGCCGAACCAGGCCGGCTGCGCCCTCGCGCGCCTATAAATGGTGCCCCTCGCCTCCTTGCTTGCTGCACCATCCACACTCTGAAATCTCTGCTAGGAAGCTCTCTCTCTCTCATTTCTTTGCTCAAGTGCTTGCTCAAGATCTTCCCAAAGTTCTCGCTCAAGTTTTGGTTCACTTGCATCACTAGAAAATCCCAAAAAATATTTTGCTTTTGTTGTGACCTTTGTGCTGAAATTCTGGACGATTTTGTGGTGGTCACCGACACCCACAAGAACGACTAACCTTTTGTGGTGGTTTTCATCCCCGCAAGAACGACTAACTATCGAGCTGAAGCCAGCCCTCATCAACATGGTACAGGCTAGCCCATTCTGCGGCAAGCCACACGAAGATGCCAATGCTCATCTCCAGCATTTCCTGGAGATTTGCAACACCTTCACCATCAGCGGAGTAAGTATCGATGCCATTCGCCTCCGTTTATTTCCATTCTCATTATTAGGCAAGGCGAAACAATGGTTTTATGCTAACCGCGAAGCAATAGAAACCTGGGATAAATGCACTAGCGCTTTCTTGCTAAAATTCTTTCCGGTCAAAGTTCCATGTACATAAAGAGTATTGACTATTGACAAGGATGTAACTACTAATTAAAGTACCGGCTAACAAGGCGGGGGTAAAGGATAGAATAGGAGTGATATGCAATTGACACACACAAGGAGAAGTTTAAGATAGGGATAGAAGAGTGGTCTAGCTAGTGGGAGGACAACGAGACAGGAAAGGATTCCTATATACTTCCACTGGCCTTGAGATACCTCTGGCAAGGGTTACGGCTAGCATGAAGAATGACTTCTATGGTTCTTTTCCTAGTTCTATTGTCTTAGCTTCGGGACAAGGGAACCGGTGAACACACAGAAAGGGATGAGAAGGGGTGCCACTATTTCCCAACTGGGGAATCCTACGGACCGGAACTAACGTGATGGGCTACGAAGACCGAAAGGGCTGTCACCACCTCCCGGCTACCACCTCCGTTGCGACGGGAATAAACTAAGGCCACTGACTAGTCTAGGAACCACTCCTACACTAGGCAACGACTACTTACTCTGCTAGCAAGAGCAAGCAACCTTGTCAATACTCTTGGTGACAATTCACCTCCAGTATCGAGCAAGATTGAAGAACCAGCCAAGACAAAGACTTAAACAAGACTACAAGCACTAGAACTATAACTGACTATAGTCTAAACAAGATATAGCAGCAACTAGGATAAAGTAGAAGCGAGATATAAATGACAAAGGCAATGTGATAAAGATAACTATATTGATACTCAATGTCTTACAAAAGGAAAAGTAAAAGATACAAGAGTTATTACCAGAGCTTCTGAAGACGACTCCGGAACCTCCGAGGCAAGCTCGACTCAACTCTAAATCCCAACTAAACTATCCTAACTCTACTGGAATCAAAGTGGAAATGAGCTCCTTGGCTTGGTGTGTTTACAAGTGAAGTGTAAGGTCCAATATATAGTGCTCCAGGGTCGGTTCAGGTAGGGTAACGGCCAAGGGAGGGGGCAGAGGCGGTTGCCGGCCGTTTCGGGCGAGAGGGTCGGTTCGGCCGAACCCAGAGAATCCTGGTACTGGGGTAAGGAGTGTTTCAATGGTTTTTCGTATGGCTTAGTAAAATATAGAAATATTCTGCAAGCGCACAGAATCACAGCTGTAGCACTTCACCTGGGAGTATCCCGAGGTATCGTACTTTATATTTCCGCAGGGAAGCTTTGGCAAGAATACTAGACATGTCGGTGCTCCGGGACGTGTTGGCGGTCATCCACGTGTTGTGCATCGTGTTTGCTTGGTCATCGGTGACATGGACGGCTCCCGGTGGTCTGTACGGCTAAGGGGGGTAACCGGCCGAACGGAGTCGTTCGGCCGATTCGGTCATTTTCGGCCCCAATAGCGCGTATTTGTCGTAGTTGTACCTGCACAAGTGATACTCACCAAAACTCATGGAACTTTATTAGAAATAAAACCTAAGTACATGGAATGTTGCATATAACCTCATTATTCTTGAGTATTGGTGGTCGGATTTGGGCTGTAACGACCGCCAACAATGGCTCGGTGAGGGTTGGGGGCTCTGGTGGGGCGGCTTTAATAGCCCCCCAGGCGCACATTGGCGTGCGGGCCACGCTGATGATGGAGCGACTTGCCAAGGGGAGCGCGCGGTGAAAACGAAGGTCGAGGCGGGGGAAGCTTCCGGGCAAGTGCAGTGGGGCAACGACAGCGCGAGGGAGGGGGCTGAAGTGCCGGGCCAAGGTGGCGGTGCTACGCGGTGAGCTTGGCCCGGCTCGGGCTTGGCGAGAGGAAGGGGGAAGGCCTGACGGCCAGGCCCCACTGGCTAGTGAGAGGGAGGTGGAAGGGGAGGCTGGCGCCGCGGGCCGCGCGGAGTGATGGGTCGGCAGGGAGAAGGACTGGGCCCAAGCGGAGGAGGGGAGCGTGGGCCGGCTCGGTGGGACGGGCCCAGGTGGAGGGAAAGGCTGGGCTGGCGGGGAGAGGGAGGGGTGTTGGGCTGGTTGAGGAGAGCAGGGAGTTTGGCTGCAACGGGAAAAAAGTCTAGGGTGAAAAGTGAACTCTTGCTTTAGGAACTATTCTAGGATTCAAATCAAAGTGGTTCAAAAATGAATTTAGCTTAGAATTAAATTCTCTTTTGAACCACACACAAACAAAACACAATGCAGCCAGCATGAATGCATCAACATTTTTAGCATGAATTTTTGGGTGTAACATGGATGGAGATCCATCGGTCCAGTTTGGATATGGGCGAAGGGGTGGTCGGCGACGAGGCTTGCGGCGGCGTTGCTCGTGCTCGCGGCAGCGGCTTGCCAAAGCGGAGTCAATCCGGCGCTCCGGGGGTACCTGGGCGATGTTGAATAGCTGGGGAGGGAGCGGGTGGTGCGGCAAACACAATCGGGAGGTTCACATCGACGGAGAGGCAGAGTGGGTGGCAGGCGACGACGACCGGTGGGCGGCCATGCCCGGTGAGGCGGCACCAGTGCAGGAGAGCAAGAGGAAAGGCACGAAGCGGCTTGGGGGTGGGGTTCTTACCACGGCACGAAGAGGATGCGAGGCTTGGACCGGACGGAGCGGCACTGGAGAGGGATAACGACGGTGGTGCGTGATCTCGAAGAAGGTGGCGGCGGTGCGAGCTCGAGGACTAGGGTTTTGTGCGGCGCGTGCGTGCGGAGAGAGAAAGGGGGCTAGGGCGGCGGCAGCCGTAGCTTTATAGGCACGCGAGGTGGCCCCAGGGGAACCTTGACGTGCATTCCCGGCTTGAAGGCGGCGTGGGGCGGCTCGGTCGGACTCGAGCCCGATACTGGCGCGGGGAAGGGGATGACGACCGGGGTCCACTCGTCTGCGGCGGTGGCGAGAGAGGGACGGGGGCTGGGCCAGAAGTGGACTGGGTTGGCGGCCCAGTAGCAGAGGCAGGGGGAAAGAATGGCGCGGCGAGCTGGGCTGCGGAAGAAGGGAGGTGGGCCGGCGCGGCTGTTGGGCCAAGCGGGGGAAAAGCTGGGCTAGCTCGGAGGGAAAGAAGGGAGGGAGGGAAGCTGAGCTAGAGGAAAACTTCAGGCGGCAAAGGCGAACCATTTCAAAAACAACTTTTAGAGAGCTCAAAACAAGGCAATTCAAACACGAATCTAAATTAGATTTAAATTCTTATTTGAACTACAGATAAACAAAACTTGATGCAGCCATCATGAATGCAACAAAAATATTTCTAAGCCTTATATTTGATTTTAAATTCTCAGAAATAGTTTTATTCACCCTATATTAATTATGAGCACCATTCAATAAAAGTAAATTAATTGCTAAATTTTAAATAGGGCATTTTCAGGGTGTTACAAACCTACCCCCTTAAGGTGAATCTCATCCCCGAGATTCGGATGCGGGTGAGAAGAGCTGTGGATAGTCGGCCTTGAGATCCTCTTCTATTTCCCAGGTCGCTTCATCCTCGGAGTGACGGCTCCATAAAGTCTAGGGTGAAAAGTGAACTCTTGCTTTAGGAACTATTCTAGGATTCAAATCAAAGTGGTTCAAAAATGAATTTAGCTTAGAATTAAATTCTCTTTTGAACCACACACAAACAAAACACAATGCAGCCAGCATGAATGCATCAACATTTTTAGCATGAATTTTTGGGTGTAACATGGATGGAGATCCATCGGTCCAGTTTGGATATGGGCGAAGGGGTGGTCGGCGACGAGGCTTGCGGCGGCGTTGCTCGTGCTCGCGGCAGCGGCTTGCCAAAGCGGAGTCAATCCGGCGCTCCGGGGGTACCTGGGCGATGTTGAATAGCTGGGGAGGGAGCGGGTGGTGCGGCAAACACAATCGGGAGGTTCACATCGACGGAGAGGCAGAGTGGGTGGCAGGCGACGACGACCGGTGGGCGGCCATGCCCGGTGAGGCGGCACCAGTGCAGGAGAGCAAGAGGAAAGGCACGAAGCGGCTTGGGGGTGGGGTTCTTACCACGGCACGAAGAGGATGCGAGGCTTGGACCGGACGGAGCGGCACTGGAGAGGGATAACGACGGTGGTGCGTGATCTCGAAGAAGGTGGCGGCGGTGCGAGCTCGAGGACTAGGGTTTTGTGCGGCGCGTGCGTGCGGAGAGAGAAAGGGGGCTAGGGCGGCGGCAGCCGTAGCTTTATAGGCACGCGAGGTGGCCCCAGGGGAACCTTGACGTGCATTCCCGGCTTGAAGGCGGCGTGGGGCGGCTCGGTCGGACTCGAGCCCGATACTGGCGCGGGGAAGGGGATGACGACCGGGGTCCACTCGTCTGCGGCGGTGGCGAGAGAGGGACGGGGGCTGGGCCAGAAGTGGACTGGGTTGGCGGCCCAGTAGCAGAGGCAGGGGGAAAGAATGGCGCGGCGAGCTGGGCTGCGGAAGAAGGGAGGTGGGCCGGCGCGGCTGTTGGGCCAAGCGGGGGAAAAGCTGGGCTAGCTCGGAGGGAAAGAAGGGAGGGAGGGAAGCTGAGCTAGAGGAAAACTTCAGGCGGCAAAGGCGAACCATTTCAAAAACAACTTTTAGAGAGCTCAAAACAAGGCAATTCAAACACGAATCTAAATTAGATTTAAATTCTTATTTGAACTACAGATAAACAAAACTTGATGCAGCCATCATGAATGCAACAAAAATATTTCTAAGCCTTATATTTGATTTTAAATTCTCAGAAATAGTTTTATTCACCCTATATTAATTATGAGCACCATTCAATAAAAGTAAATTAATTGCTAAATTTTAAATAGGGCATTTTCAGGGTGTTACAAACCTACCCCCTTAAGGTGAATCTCATCCCCGAGATTCGGATGCGGGTGAGAAGAGCTGTGGATAGTCGGCCTTGAGATCCTCTTCTATTTCCCAGGTCGCTTCATCCTCGGAGTGACGGCTCCATTGAACCTTGCACATCCGGATCACTTTATTTCTGGTGACTCTTTCAGATTCCTCCAATATTTTTACCGGATACTCCTCATACGTGAGATCCTCCTGCACATTCAGCTCATGTAACGGGATCTACTCCTCAGGTATCCACAAACACTTCTTCAGCTGAGACACGTGGAACACATCGTGTACTCCCGCCAACTTCACGGGTAGTTCCAACTGGTAAGCTACTTCGCCTTTCCGTTGCAATACCTTGAAGGGTTCGATGTAACGAGGCGTTAGTTTGCCCTTGACATTAAACATTTCCACGCCTCTCATTGGTGACACCTTGAGATACACAAAGTCACCGATCTCGAAACTGAGATCCCTCCGCCTCACATCTGCATAACTCTTCTGTCGGGATTGTGACACCTTCAAATTATGCCAGATTATCTGCACTTGGTGCTCTGTCTCTCTTAGTTTCTCAGGTCTAAATACCTGACTTTCTCCAGTCTGATTCCAGAATAAGGGTGTCCTATACTTTCTGTCCTATAGAGCCTCGCATGGTGCCATCTGCAGACTCTTCTGAAAGTTGTTGTTGTACAAAAATTCTGCGTACAGTAAACTATTGTCCCAACTGATCACATACTATAGAGCACATGCTCTCAACATGTCTTCCAACATCTTATTTATCCACTCTGTCTGTCCATCCGTCAGTGGGTGATAAGCTGAACTGAAGTACAACTTAGTATCCATAGATTCATTTAGTTTCTGCCAGAAATGTGATGTGAATTGAGTATCTCGATCAGACACTAACCTTTTTGGTACCCCGTGCAAACAGACAATCATTTCCATATATAGCTCTGCTAATCTGGCTCCCATGTACGTGGTCTTTACTGGAAGAAAATGTGCCACTTTGGTTCGGCGATCGACGGTTACCCATATGGAATCAAATTCTCTCTGAGTGCGAGGCAGACCTGTGATGAAATCCATACCAACTTCTTCCCATTTCCATTCGGGTATCTTCTGGGGTTGGAGCAAACCTGCTGGCCTCTAGTGCTCAGCCTTGACTCTCTGGCATGTGTCACATAGAGCTACATATGTCGCCACATCACGTTTCAATCCATACCACTAGAATCTCTCTTTGATATCCTGATACATCTTGGTACTCCCCGGGTGTATCAAGTATGCCGACTCATGAGCTTCTCTCAAGATTGTATCCTTGATCTGTGCCAAGTTAGGTACGCATATCCTCTTTCCATACCACAATGTTCCTTGATCGTCCACTCGGAACTCGGGTGCCTTTCCTAGCGCAACCTGCTCCATGATCTCTTTAATCTTCTCATCTTCAAGCTGGTCTTTCCGGATTTCTTGTTCTAGAGTTGGTTCCACTGCCATTTCTGTGATACTAGTCACAAATCCTGGACTCATTCTCTCAAATTCCAAACTAAGCTCCTCTGGCAGACATTGTCCGGTGATCTTATTTACATAACTCCTCCTACTCAAAGCATCTGCCACAAAGTTTGCCTTCCCTGTATGATAGTAAATCTTCACATCATAATCCTTGATTAACTCCAACCATTGGCGTTGCCTCATATTCATATCTGACTGGGTGAAGACATACTTAAGACTCTTATGATTGGTGTAAATGTCGCATTTATGCCCAATCAGGTAGTGTCTCCAAATTTTCAGAGCTTATACCACAACTGCCAAATCCAGATCATGCGTCGGGTAATTCTGCTCATGTTTCCTCAACTGCCTCGATGCATATGCCACAACTCTACCCTCTTGCATGAGTACACATCCCAACCCTTGACGAGATGCGTCATAATAGATAGAGAAGCTCTTGGTTATCTCAAGCAACATTAGTACAGGTGTCGTAGTTAACCTCTTCTTCAACTCCTCAAAGCTGGCCTGACACTCCTCTGTCCAGATGAACTTGGCATTTTCTCTAGCAAGGCGGTCATGGGTTTAGCAATCTTGGAAAACCCCTCGATAAACCGTCTGTAGTATCCAGCCATTCCAAGGAAACTCCTGATCTCACTCACATCCTACGGTGGATTCCAGCTTAGTACATCTTGAACCTTCTTCGGATCCACTGCCACTCCACCATTAGGCAACACATGACCCAAGAATGCTACTTCCTTCAACCAGAACTTGTACTTGCTCAACTTAGCATACAACTGATGTTCTTGGTGTCTCTGCATCACCAATCGCAAGTGTTCCTCGTGTTCATCCTCATTCTTAGAGAAGACCAGAATGTCATCAATGAACACCACCACAAACTTGTCAAGGTAATCCATGAACACACTGTTCATCAGATACATGAAGTATGCCGGTGCATTGGTTAATCCAAAAGACATGACTATGAACTCATATAACTCATACCGTGTAGTAAAGGTCATCTTAAGTATGTTTGATGGTCGGATCCTCATCTGGTGATAGCCTGATCGAAGGTCTATCTTAGAGAACACACAAGCTCCCTTAAGCTGGTCAAACGGATAATCAATCCTTGGCAATGGGTACTTGTTCTTAATGGTCACCTCATTGAGAGCTCTATAATCCACACACATCCTCTGAGTCTCATGCTTTTTATCTACGAACATGTCACACCTAGGTTTACACAGAAACCTGAATGCTGCCATATGTGTGCCCAAGATGTCCAAAGAATACATATAGCTTACAAACATGGATAATGAGAGTACATATGCTCGTATAAAACATTTTACATCAGAGTTTAACGCAATAAAATAAAATAAATAGACACATCGGAAGTCTATTTATTAACCCTCTCGACAGGTAGAGCCTCAAGTCCATAGGGACGCCGACTGGTTGACCACAGCTCAGTAGTACGGAAGATCCTTAGGAAAATCAGTAGCTGTAAACTCATTCACTCCATCTATTACCAATCTGGGATTTTGTTGAATATTGGCAAGTGTAAGTAACTCATTACTTAGCAAGTATAACATGGTGTATGAAGGCTCAAAAGTAAGGCTTGACACGGTTGAACTGCATTACCATTTTTAGTTGATTCATTTTAACATTATCAAATTTACAACAAGTGAATGAATCCCTGTTGCAACCCAATTAATAAAGTAGAAGTAACACTAAACATAATAAACATCATATTAATCAGGGAACCACTAATCAAAAAGGATCCAGGCCGCTCGTGACCGAGAGCACGGCTATCATGATAGATTTACACTCTGCAGAGGTTTCACCCTTTATCCACCGGTCACGTAAAAGTTCAAAGGAACTTTGCACCCAACCACACACATGCACAGTTCCTTTGGTGTGACTACATAGGGACGCTACGAGGCTTTTCACAATACACCCTAACAAGACAGTGGCCGCTAAAGTACAACAAGGTGGCGGGGCCCAAGGCAACGAGATTGACTGACGCCTACGGAGTCACACCATAACGGGGTCAGTGGCGTCCGAAGCGCTGGCACCACACCCAACATTGTGCAACGTGTGGAGTTCCCCATCGTAGGGACTCCCAGCACGGGACTGTGCCTAATGAGACATAGCCGTCGGATCACTCGTCCTTGATGGATCGAAACCGCGCCCAGCGCCTTGCTTCCCAACGCGGGCATACAAGCTACTTGTCCAAGACCAAAGCCACAATAGTTTCAGCGGTGGCGACAACATCTTGGGTGGGCGCTTTAGGAACCAGGCCTTACGGAGATACACTAGAACAAAGCACGAAGCACATGCTCTAGCTCCCTGAACCATGTTGCTAAAAAGCAAGTTTTACAGTTATCATTGAAGTGAACCATTAAGTCAAATTAACAGTTGAATAATTGGTGACAATAGCTACGCCTAGCAAACAACTACACATATGCATGAACCCGGGGATACCAACGAAACAGGATATAACAAGACGAGGAACATCCTTAGGGTTCATCAATTTGGACACATGCATATGGAATAAATTATTAAATAGGGGTGTGCTGGTAGCAAGGAATGTCTGTGCTATACTTGCCTTTATCCAAAGTATAGCTGCTTAGAGTCTTCAAAATCTTCTTCTTGAAATCTCTTGTTGATGTTCCTCTACTCATAGCAATCATCGAGCACAACATGAAGCTAAACAAGCAAACAAACAATGTACAACTAAGAATAGTACACCAATCAAAACAAAAAGCTTTAAAAGAGTGCACTAAAGGATATGGCTCGATGTTATGGTCACGCAAGAGTAAGAATTGCTGAAAACAGAGCTACTATTGGAAAGATTCCGCTATCAGAAGATTTGTATTAGAAAAGAAAATAAAAGACTATATGCTTGATTAATTTTAATTAAATAATATAAAATATATTTCAGAGAAACATCTTATGTTGGAATTAATTCAATTCTATTTGAATTTGTAAAACGAGGTAAAACTTAATCATATTTTATTTATGATTGTTTCTGTATAGATTTTTCCGAATTAAACATTAACTTGAAATAAAACATATGAGAGCATCTAATCGAATAATTTTATGAACCGTGTTGAACTAAGCTCAATTTTGTGGAAACATATTTACATTTGCATTTATTATATTAACATGAATTATGAAAAC
>OAMR01000352.1:200368-222900 GCA_900205405.1 Echinochloa crus-galli | reverse complement strand
GGGATCAATTTCCTTGGAGTTTTTTGATTATTTTTCATGGTTTAAATATGAATTCTGGACTTATCTGGAATTATTTTATAACCAGAAAATTAATTATTTCGAGAATAAAAATCATTCTAAACCTTAGTAGACCAGCCTTTGCCCAAATTCAACCCAATTTTAGCCTAAGTCTATTCAACCATTTTATTGGGCCAAATTTTAAAGCTCATTAGTGCTGTGAGATATCTCTAAATCCCATTAGCATTAAAAGGGTAATCTATCGATTAGTCCCATATTGCTAATAGACATGGAGATGAGGAGTTTTTCTCCATATATATATAAAGAGAGAGTCACCTCTCCTCTGAAAAAAGCACACCATAGACTCCTTTACAGGGAGATCTCTTCGTTTGGGATTCTCTAAGATAGTATTTTCCCCTGTATCTTCTGCTAGTGCACATTCTTCGTCTCGTCATCGCACCGGGCCTTTCATCATTTTTTGCCTCAAGTTTTTTCAGCAAGACCCTCAACAAATATGATTGAGTAACATTTAATCCATTTAATACAAATAAAATTCAGAAATATCATATATGCCAATTAATAGTGCTAAGGTGTAGTTTAAGTTGATATGAAGCTAACGCAACAAGAACGAATTAAATTGGAGTTAAAACGTGAAAACTATGGACTAAACAAGATTTCCGATATTTAAAACTAGCAGGGGTTTTTTTGTAAAAGAGTACTAAAAGGATATGGTAGAAAATGACAAGATTTGTTGAGGGTCTTGCTGAAAAAACTTGAGGCAAAAAATGATGAAAGGCCCGGTGCGATGACGAGACGAAGAATGGGCACTAGCAGAAGATACGGGGAAAAGACTACCTTAGGAAATCCCAAACGAAGGGGTCTCCCTGTAAAGAAGTTTATGGTGTGCCTTTTCCAGAGGAGAGGTGGCTCATATATATAGGGAGAAAAACTCCTCATCTCCACGTCCATTAGCAATATGGGACTAATTGATAGATTACCCCCTTTTAATGCTAATGGGCTTTAGAGATATCCCACAACACTAATGGGCTTTGAAAGTTGGCCCAATAAAGTGGTGGAATGGACTTAGGCTAAAATTGGGTTGAATTTGGGCCAAGGCTGGTATACTAAGGTTTAGAATGATTTTTATTCTCAGAATAATTAATTTCCTGGTTATAAACTAATTCCAGATAAGTCCAGAATTCATATTAAAATCATGAAAAATATTCTAAAAATTCCAAAAATCCTAGGAATAATCCCAAAGATTGAGTTGGATATGAGGAACCCAAATAAAGTATTTGGAGCTCATAAAAAGGATTTTAGCATGGTCCAAAAATTGGAATTAGCTATAGAAAAATAGGAATAAATCCCAGAAAAATCTGGAAAATTATCGGTAGGCTTCTAAACACATTTTAGAAAATTTTGCACACAAAAGGCCACTAAATACAACCGACATGAATGCAAGGCAAGGAATATTATGACCTATATTGTTTTATTTTAATTTAGAATTTTTTCCTGTACTTAATTCCCTGTAAATTAAATAAAGTTGAGAAAAATTTTAAAATTATGAGAAATTATTTATTTAATTAATCTTCAAAATCACATCCTCAAATCCAAAAATTTCAGGGTGTGACAGAACAGTACTGGTGCTCCCCACGGTGAAGAACTAGGACGAATATACCCCTTGGCTAGTAATGCCCCTATTTCCTCCTTAAGTATTTCCAATTCCTTTACTCCCATCATATAGGGTCTTTTGGCTATGGGTGTTGTACCGGGTTTAAGTTCAATAACAAATTCAACTTCTCGTTCTGGGTTGTACTGTCCTTTTGGCACATTGGATCACCGCGTCGTATTTGGCTAACTAGTTCATTCCCAGTATTAGGTCGAAACCAATAGAATCCAGGACTATTGGGCTCACCACGAAGTCTACCCCCTTATTGTGATGACAGTTTTGGAGCAGCGTAATTTGGCTCATTGTTCTCCCACAGGTGAGCTAACTAGCATCGTATTCCTCATGGGTTGCAAAATCATTAAGTTCTTTTTTCACAAACGCAACGAATATGAAAACATGCGATGCTCCAGAATCAAACAGAATAGTGGCAGGGGTTGAGTTGACTGTTGGCGGTCGTTACGGCCTGATTTCCGACCTCCAACCGAGTATAAAATAAACATAATGGAATCATGCACCATAGCTATAGGGCTTATTTCTAATCAATTCCACAAGCTTTGGTGAGTTTATATTTTGCAGGAACTCAATCGCGAAAAGCTCACTAAGGGGGGTAAAAACCCCGGTTCGACCAAACCTCCCGGGTTCGGATTGAACCAACCCCCTTAGCCGACACATGAGCGTACAAGGCCTCGTCCACATCAGCGGTGACAAGTCGATGACCATACATGACACGTGGGCCACCTCCATGTCACTTCATAGGACAAGACACGTGAAGGAACTCATGTTCAAAGCATCCAGAGCGGCCCAAGACAGAAGGCGGTGCACGAGGGCAGCCCGGAGGCCAGGCCCAATTCGGCCGAATTGTGGGCCTTCGGCCAAACCGCCCCCAACGCACGAAATGGACACTAGGGAGAGATCTTGGCCGTAGGGAGCAAAGGCGGCAGATCCTGTGGTTCGGCCGAACCCAGGCAATTCGGCCGAACCCACAGGCTTCGGCCGAATCGGCCCTGCACCGTCGTGAGCTTCCTTGCATGCCACTCCTCTCCACTGCCTTCAGCCAGCTATAAATGGAGGTCCCGGGTCCCTACATCAACACACAACACTTGGGATTAGGCATTAGCGAAGCTCTGCCACTTGTATCAATAGAAGATAGGGAGAGAGGAGAGGTGAGCGTCCCGAAGAGGAGCCGGAGTGTCGGCCCCTCTTCCCGCTATACCTCTACGGATGCGGCTCCGCTTCGAGTGACATCCGGGTCATGTCGGGTAACTCTTGTATCTCTTTCTGATTAATTGAGCATTCAGTTCTTACTTTTTTATGCTTGCTGGTTCTTCGTTCAATGCTTAGTTGATTGGTATAACTGTATACTGGTTGCTTAGCTTGGGTGCTTATCTTTCTATAGGAGATAAGTATTAGTTGACTAGTGTAGGCGTGGTGCCTAGACTTGAGGTTAACTTAGTTTGCCCCCGATTCAACGAACGTGTGATAACCGTTAGGTGGTGACAGCCCTATATGGCCTTTGTAATCCATCTTGTTAGTCTCGGCCTGTAGGATCCCCAGGTGTGGAGCTGGTGGCACCCCTTCTCATCACTGTCTGCGTGTCACTGGTGTCCATTATACCGAAGCAAGTATCTATCTATATCCTCTGATCTGCTCGATCAATCAGTAGAGTACCGCTTTCAGACTCGTACCCTCTCTACCCTTCTAGTGCCCTTCCTATCTCTTTGTTGTTGTCATCCACTCCATCCATTCCGTTCATTCCACTCCATCTACCTAGGGCAACTTAGTTTAGAATTAGTGCACTTCTCGTTCCTCATGGAAATCGATACCCTGGAATACTCCTAGGTGAAAGCTACATCGGTTTTCGTCCGCTTGCAGATTTATCTGTAGGTCGTAAGGAGTGCCAACAAGCTTTCTGGCGCCGTTGCCGGGGAACGGTAGCTAATTCTGAACCCAAGTTTTCCGTGTATCACACCATCTCATCCACCATATGGATTCCACTCTTACCTTACGCCATTATTCGGCTGCAAAGGGAGATTGTTTGGAGCCACCACCATCATCACATCCTATCCACACACCCGGCTATGAGCTGCGTCCCGGCTTCATAGCCATGGTTCGAGAGCAAACGTTCTCAGGAACGAAAGATGAGAGTCCATACTCGCATTTGAGATTAGCAGCTCTGTTCATGTCTCGTCATTGCGGGCATGTCACAAGAGACGCTCAAATGGAAGCTATTTCCGTTTTCCTTAATGGGAGGAGCGAAGAAATGGTACTCTCTATCTGTCGGTAACATGGAGGGGAGTTGGGAACTTCTTAGAGAGAAATTATGTTTAAAATTCTTCCCAGCTTCCAAGATAGCTAGCCTCTGAATCAAAATTCTCACCTTTAAGCAATTAGAGGGAGAATCGTCAGGAGCTTCCTGGGCTTGTTTCAAGCAAATCTTGGCATACGGACCAGACCTAAGCTTGCCTGAACCTGTTGTTTTGTAACATTTCAGCCTTGGTCTATGTCCTGTAGCCTCCGATTTCTTGAACTCTGCTTGAGGAGGGTCGTTCTCTCACTTGATTCCCAGTGAAGCGAGGGTAATCCTGGATCGTATCCTGGATGATACTCCCTACACTAAAATCTATGATGAACTCCCCGATGAAGAAGAGAAACAGCCTGAACCTGAACAGCCTACAATCTCACAATCCAAATTCATTAGCTCTTCCATTCCATCGGAACCCGAAGCTCAATTCGAACCGCAGCCATATTCTAGCAAAGATTATTATGACTCACTCACTCCCTATGATTTCGATGATGATCTCTTCGAAGACATCGAGAATGCAAAAAGTCTCCCATTGGTACGACGAGTAGAGCATAAGGATCAACCACCCGACAAGGAAGAACTCGAATACCAAAGGGAGAACCTGGAACGTCTCTCTGCGGTCATGAGTCAGGAATGGCTAGAAGAAGCTGAAGCTTCAACCGAGGTTGTCAAATTGCCAAGGAAAATTCGAAGAATATTCTATGAAATCCTGGGTAGTGACAGAGAAATTGGGTATCACCCAAGCCTCGGGATCAACATCATCTCTAGCTCTCTAGTTCGAGCCCAACTTCCTGATGAACCATGGTCAACATCTCAAAAACAACTCAGGTTCACATCGGGAAGGATCCTCGATTGTTTAGGGATCTTGCGGGTCACACCCGTTAAGATTAGTGACCCTAAACTTTTCCTGGATTTCCATATCTTTGACCTGCCCAATGATTCCACACATTCCATCTTTATTGGTAGGCCAATCATGAAAATCCTGGAAAATTTCAGAAGCTCAGATTATTCCGAATTAAACATTAAATTGAAATAAAACATATGAGAGCATCTAATCGAATAATTTTATGAACCGTGTTGAACTAAGCTCAATTTTGTGGAAACATATTTACATTTGCATTTATTATATTAACATGAATTATGAAAACCTGATGCGTAACTCTAGTTTGCTTTTAATTAGAAAAGCTAGTTATCATAAACATTAATCATATTCATGTTAGTTTATTAAATAAACATGATAGGTTATATCTCGATTTTCATAAACTAACATGAATATGATTAATGTTTATGATAACTAGCTTTTCTAATTAAAAGCAAACTAGAGTTACGCATCGAGTTTTCATAATTCATGTTAATATAATAAATGCAAATGTAAATGTCTCCCATTGGGACGACGAGTAGAGCATAAGGATCAACCACCCGATAAGGAAGAACTCGAATACCAAAGGGAGAACCTGGAACGTCTCTCTGCGGTCATGAGTCGGGAATGGCTAGAAGAAGCTGAAGCTTCAACCGAGGTTGTCGAATTGCCCAGGAAAAATCGAAGAATATTCTGTGAAATCCTAGGCAGTGACAGAGAAATTGGGTATGACCCAAGCCTCGGGATCAACATCATCTCTAGCTCTCTAGTTCGAGCCCAACCTCCTGATGAACCATGGTCAACATCTCAAAAACAACTAAGGTTCACCTCGGGAAGAATCATTGATTGTTTAGGGATCTTACGGGTCACACCCGTTAAGGTTAACGACCCTAGACTTTTCTTGGATTTCCATATCTTTGACCTACCCGATGATTCCACCCATTCTAACTTTATCGATAGGCCAATCATGAACATTCTGGAAAGGGTATCGAATAATCAGCTAGTAGAACTCAGGGTCTCTTATTCTCATTCCTTGAACACTCCAATAGAGGCAGAACCCGATCTTGATCCTATAGAGGAAGTCATGTCAACCTCATTGATAGACTTAGAGCAACCTATTCTAGAAGAGGATATTCAGTTCTTTGCTGAAGAGGAGGAACCTCATCCTCCGATTGAGCTCGATACATCCAAAACTCCAAAACCATCTCCAATCGAGCTTAAACCACTCCCTCCTGGATTAAAGTATGCTTTTCTCTTTGGAAACAAACAAACTCCAGTGATCATTAGTGATAAGCTATCGGATGTAGAAACCCAGCAGCTTCTCACTATCCTGGAGAAGAATCGATCGGTCATAGGATATTCTCTCCAAGACCTAAAAGGGATTAGTCCAAATCTTTGCACTCATCGAATATCGATTGATTCTGAGGCAACACCATCTCGAGAACCTCAGAGATGGTTGAATAATGCCATGCGAGAGGTCGTTAAAGAGGAAGTTCTCAAACTCCTTCACACTGGGATCATTTATCCTGTTCCCAATAGTGAATGGGTTAGTCCCGTTCAAGTTGTTCCTAAGAAGGGAGGAATGACGGTTATGCGCAACGATAAAAATGAGCTTATCCCTCAGCGCACCGTCACTGGGTGGCGTATGTGCATCGATTATCGAAAACTCAATAAATCCACCAAAAAGGACCATTTCCCCCTTCCGTTCATTGATGAAATGCTTGAACGGCTAGCCAAACACTCCTTTTTCTACTTCCTTGATGGTTACTCAGGATATCATCAAATTCCTATCCATCCAGATGACCAGAGTAAAACCACGTTTACATGCCCTACGGGACGTATGCCTATCGGCGGATGTCCTTTGGGTTATGTAACGCACCCGCATCTTTCCAACATTGCATGATGTCCATCTTCTCGGATATGATTGAAGAGATTATGAAAGTGTTCATGGATGATTTCTCAGTTTATGGGAAGACCTTCAATGAATGCCTGAAAAATCTAGACAAGGTCCTCCAAAGGTGTGAGGAGAAACACCTTGTGCTAAACTGGGAAAAATGCCATTTTATGGTACGGGAAGGAATCGTTCTAGGACACCGGGTGTCAGAACGAGGCATTGAGGTAGACAGAGAAAAGATAGAAGTGATTGAGCAACTTCCGCCTCCAACTAATGTTAAGGGGATTCGTAGCTTCCTTGGTCATGCCGGATTCTATAGCCGCTTCATCAAAAACTTTTCCCAGATATCCCGGCCTTTAACCAATCTTTTAGCCAAGGATGCCCCCTTCGTCTTTATGAAGAGTGCTATGTTTCCTTTCACACTCTCAAGAAAGCACCCATTTCCGCTCCCATCATCCATCCTCCCGACTGGAACATCCCTTTTGAAATCATGTGTGATGCGAGCGATTATGCTGTAGGGGCTGTTTTGGGCCAAACCAAGGACAGGAAGCACTATGCTATCTCTTATGCAAGAAAAACGCTCACTGGCCCCCAACTCAACCACGCAACCACGAAAAAAGAACTTTTAGCAGTTGTATTCGCTATAGACAAATTCCGGTCCTACCTAGTTGGGGCCAAGGTCATAGTCTATTCAGATCACGCTGCTTTAAAGTATCTTTTGACCAAAAAGGATCCGAAACCAAGACTCATCCGTTGGGTTCTTCTACTCCAGGAATTTGACATTGAAGTAAGAGATAAGAAAGGAGTAGAAAATTCAGTAGCAGACCATTTGTCTCGGATGGAAGTACCCTCGGATCTCCCTATAGATGATTTTCTACGGGATGATACGCTCCTTAAGGTCACAGCTTTAGATCTATGGTACGCCAATATAGTGAACTATATGGTGTCGAGGTACGTCCCACCTGGAGAAAACAAGAAACGATTAGCTTATGAGAGCAGACTCCATCTCTGGGACGACCCGTATCTCTTCCGGATTTGTAGCGATGGACTCCTCAGAAGATGCGTACAAAATCCTGGAGAGATGCCACTTAGCACCATATGGAGGTCACCATGGTGCGTTCAGAACCATTGCCAAAGTTTGGCAATGTGGTTTCTATTGGCCCGGCATGTACGACGATGCTAAGGCATTTGTCAGGAGATGCCCTCGATGCCAGAAACACGGGAACATCAACACTAGAGACGCAATGCCGCTCACTAGCAATCTTACGGGAACATGAACACTAGAGACGCAATGCCGCTCACTAGCAGTCTCCAAGTAGAAATCTTTGATGTTTGGGGAGTGGACTTCATGGGTCCTTTCCCGAACTCAGAAGGTTGCCAGTTCATTCTAGTGGCGGTAGATTATGTCTCTAAGTGGGTGGAAGCTTTGCCTTGTGTGGCTGCCGACTCTAGGAGCGCGAAACAAATGTTCCATGAAGTTATCTTCCCTCGTTTCGGCGTTCCTAGGATAGAAATCAGTGACGGCGGCTCTCACTTTATCGATTCGGCCTTCCGTAGGTATCTCTCAAGTTTGGGGGTGCAGCATAACGTAGCTACACCCTATCATCCCAAACTAGCGGTCAAGCAGAAACTTCAAATAAACAAATCAAAAACATTCTGCAAAAGACCGTAAATGAGATGGGCAAACACTGGAAGGATAAACTACCAGATGCACTCTGGGCGTACCACATGGCCTATAAAACACCCATAGGAATGACTCAATATCAACTAGTCTATGGCAAAACCTACCACTTACCAGTAGAGATGGAGTTTAGAGCTCACTGGGCCATTATCAAGTGGGGTATGAACCTTCCAGCAGCCGGCCTCAAACGGAAAATCCAGCTGGCCGAATTAGATGAAATGATGAAACGAGCATACCATAGTTCCCGGCTATATAAAGAACAAACCAAGAGATGGCATGACAAAAGGATTAAGTTCAAAACGTTCAAGCCGGGAGACAAGGTCCTCGTCTTCAATTCCCGTGTCAAATTTTTTGGTCACGGGAAGTTAAGAAGCAAGTGGGACGGCCCATTCACAGTGATCAACGCTGCATCTCATGGGGCCATCACGTTGCAAAGTGAGGATGGTAATATCTTCAAGGTTAACGGGCAACATCTAAAGATTTTCTTAGAGCTAGAACCTCCACCACTCGAAGACCTCGATGTTATCGAGTTCGTAGATGGTTGAACCCACCTTGCGTTTTCTCGGCCCATGAAATCTCACAAAAACCACCATTCTGGGCCTAAACCACCTCGACCACCTAAACCTCAACCAAATCCTCAACATTCAGCATGTCAAGCACGCGAGGAAGGTCAGATGCCAGTTCGGCCGAACTAGGATTTGTTGCCCCTCGCGCGGATTTCCTCGCCCAGATGCTTCTACAACAAAATTTATCCCGATACGAGCGAGGAAACATTGGGAAATCTCGTCTTTTTGGTCATAAAAGCCAGAGAGTTTCCACCAACTCCCTGATCCCATCTACAACCTTTATCGCCCTTGAAAACAGAACCCATGGCCTCCTCTTCCTCCAAAGATACATCCTCGGCATCCTCGGCCAAGGGATCCAGCATTGCCAGCCGGATCGGCGATCTTTCCGGGTGCGAGCACGCGTTCCGCATCACCGACGTCAAGTCGACGGGGGACGGGCAGCGGGGGAGGACACCTTCTCGCAACCCGGCTCAGCTTCCTGACTCCCTACGCTGTTCCACGATTGTGGATCTACTCGCTCCGCTAAAGGGGATCAAGAAGCCTCCCCGATCACCATCGCTGGGATGCTACACGACGGGGCAGCTGCGTCTGAGATCGGCATCCTCCTCAAGGGTGCCGAACTTGGCGTTGATGGCGCCCAAGGAGGAAGAAGAAGAGATCCCGGACTACACGCCTGAAAGCCCTTCATACACCATTAGGGGGGAACATACCGCCACTGGGTATGGCAAGGTGTTAGTCCCGTAGCTGAAGCGGGAAGAACTGGCGACTACAGAGTCCTCCTAGTCCACTCCTCCATGTCGGAACCCGAGGGTTCTATGCCACAGGCAGCCTCCCACCATTAAGGGGCCGCCGGGAGGCATGGAGTTCTCCGACAAGGGGGGTGATGAAGAGGATGAGGAAGAGAAGCCGCCTGCGTTCGAGAGCCTACAGGCGGAGCTGCTGGAAGCACGGCAGAAGATCAACCACTTGGACGAGAAGGTGGTGGAAGCCGAGCTTGGGCGCCTAGAGACGGACAAGATAGAACTCCTCTGCAAGGGCTTTTGCGCAAAGCTCAAGAGGCTTTTTAGGGCCACAGGACACTCAGACCTCTATGATCCACCAGCAGAATGAGTTTCCATTGACCGTAGATTTCTAGAGCACCGTTAGCTTAGTTAGATTTGTTTTATTTCCGTTCTTAGATTTGTTTGTGCTTTTGAAAAAATTATGTTTTGCTTAGCTTGATGAATAAAGGTGCTTTAGATTTATTTGCATGAAATAATACTTTGACTGGTGCTTTTGAGCCGGTCAGAGAATGTCGCTTTTAACAAATGAATGGACGAGTACAGAGAGGACACTGGAGCAAAACAGAGGAGGAAACGCGCCGGCGGGCAGTTCGGGCGAACTGGGTCAGTTCGTGCACTTATGTGCTCAGGTTTGCACTCCTTCCTCCCATTTATTTCCTGATGTTTTACGTTTCAATGATAGAAAATTGCACATATGATGAATATGAAACGTTCTTGGTTTTCTTTCATGCCATGAAATTTGTCTATTGCTTATGCCAAACTAAGTACCCACATGCTCCCGAATGCAGGATGAGTTAAGATTGATTTTGTTGTAAGAGACATTCACCTCATCAACCGCACAAGACTCATGAATAGCCACTTCAAATTCTTAGGTATGGAGAAAGGTTTGGAATAAGCAATATCCATTTATTCATTTCATGAAAGAACCCTTACTTTAGTTCTTGCTCTAGTTTTAATTCTTTACTTGAGGACGAGCAAAGATGTAAGTTAGGGAGGGGGGGGCTTGTTGGCGGTCGTTACGGCCTGATTTCCGACCTCCAACCGAGTATAAAATAAACATAATGGAATCATAGTTTATTGTGAAAGCATAAAATCAACCCAGTCCTTTCATCCTGTCTATACACTTCCATTTTACAAATTCGCTTGAGTGACCACTTACAAAATACTTGTCATGATCAATACAATGTCTCATCGAATTATGAGTCCATGGAAATAATCATGTCACCTTAGGTGGATTGCAAGAATATTCTTTATCAAAGCTTCATTAGAAGTCCTCATGCCTTGATGACACCCTGAAAAAGAAAATATATGATGAGAAAAAAATAAAGGACTCAAGAAAGTCGCTTATTTCTAATCAATTTCACAAGCTTTGATGAGTTTATGTTTTGCAGGAACTCAATCGCGAAAAGCTCGCTAAGGGGGGTAAAAACCCCGGTTCGAACAAACCTCCCGGTTTCGGACCGAACCACCCCCCATAGCCGACACATGAGCGTACAAGGCCTCGTCCACATCAGCGGTGACAAGGCGACGACCGTACATGACACGTGGGCCACTACCACGTCACTTCATGGGCCAAGTCACATGAAGGACCTCAAGTTCAAAGCATCCAGAGCGGCCCAAGACGGAAGGCGGTGCACGGGGTGGCTTGAAGGCCAGGCCCAGTTTGGTCGAACTGTGGGCCTTCGGCCAAACCGCCCCCAACGCACAAAACCAACACCAGGGAGAGATCTTTGCCATAGGGAGCAAAGGCGGCAAATCCTGTGGTTCGGCCGAACCGGCCCTGCACCGCTGTGAGCTTCCTTGCATGCCACTCCTCTCCACCACCTTCAACCAGCTATAAATGGAGGTCCCGGGTCCCTGCATCAAAACACAACACTTGAGATTAGGCATTAGCGAAGCTCTGCCACTTATATCAATAGAAGATAGGCTGAGAGGAGAGGTGAGCGTCCCGAAGAGGAGCCAGAGTGTCGGCCCCTCTTCCTGCTGTACATCTACGGAGGCGGCTCCGCTTCGAGTGACATCCAGGTCGTGTCTGGTAACTCTTTTATCTCTTTCTTATCAATTGAGCATTCAGTTCTTCCTTTTATATGCTTGCTAGTTCTTCGTTCAATGCTAAGTTGATTGGTATAACTGTATACTGGTTGCTAAGCTTGGGTGTTTATCTTTCTATAGGAGATAAGTATTAGTCGACTAGTGTAGGTGCGGTGCCTAGACTTGAGGTTAACTTAGTTTGCCCCCGATTCAACGAACCTGTGGTAGCCGTTAGGTGGTGACAGCCCTATACGGCCTTTGTAATCCATCTCGTTAGTCTCGGTCTGTAGGATCCCCCAGTGTGGAGCTGGTGGCACCCCTTCTCATCCCTGTCTGCGTTTCACTGGTGTCCATTGTCCCGAAGCAAGTATCTATCTGTATCCTTTGATCTGCTTGATCAATCAGTAGAGTACCGCTTTCAGATTCGTACCCTCTCTACCCTCCTAGTGCCCTTCCTATCTCTTTGTTGTTGTCATCCACCCCATCCATTCCGTTCATTCCACTCCATCTACATAGGACAACTTAGTTTAGAATTAGTTCACTTCTCATTCCTCGTGGAAATCGATACCCTAGAATACTCCTGGGTGAAAGCTACATCGGTATCCGTCCGCTTGCGGATTTATCTGTAGGTCGTAAGGAGTTCCAACATTGACAAGGAACGTACCCACAACCACATCGGTAGCTCTTTCTGCGGTCTCTGCGTCCACGTGGTTGAGCTTGCCCCTGACAGGGTTCTGCTGGCCACAGTTTGCTTGTGCCTGCTGCTTATTACTATTCTAGTTGTTGTTCTGGCCTACGGCTTTCTGGATCCTGCGGGCACAGGCGTTGGCATAGTGTCCCGGTTCTCCACATTGGAAACATGCCCTCAGACCCACGGGTGCATTGTCAGCTGTGTTGGGACACTGAACAGGACCATTCTGCGGTTGGTTGCACTGAACTGGGCCATTCTACAGCTGGTTCTGGAAGCGTTGTTGTTGCTGCTGTGGCGCCTGGAGGTACTGGGGGTCCTGCTGGTACTGATTGTGATTCAGTAGACTGGGCTGTCCCTGGAAGCGCTGCGGGTTCACCATCTGCTGGTTCCCCTATTGAGGATTGAAGCGGAGGCGAATGTTGTTTCCTGATTGCTGTACTTGAAACTTCCGCTTCTTGTCGTCAATTTCATGGCACTTGTGTTCCAGCATCAGGGCACCATCCACCAGCTCATGAAAAGTAGGAAAGGTGGTACACATCAGCTGGTACTGCAGTGCATCCTGTAGGCCATCACGGAACCTGGTCTGCTTCTTCTTGTTAGTCGATACATCTTCTGGAGCATAGCGGGCTAGTTCGATGAACTTGTCACGATAAGCAGTGATACTCATCCCTTCCTGCTTTAGTGCTAGGAACTCCTTCTTCTTCAAGGTCATTAGTGCCTCCGGCACATGGTGCGAGCGGAAGTTGTCACGGAACTCCTGCCAAGTGATCTCGGTACGATCAGGGTGAGCATACTGGTATGCATCCCACTAGTCCAATGCTGCTCCTTGAAGCTGTCCTCCTTCGTACAACACCTTCTCTCTGTCGTTGCACTACGTGATGTCAAGCTGTCTCTCCACCACCTTGAGCCAGTCGTCTACTTGTAGAGGATCACTGGCTTTGGTGAAGGTAAGAGGGCGTCCCTTCAAGAATTCACCCCTCTTGTCCCTGGGCGGCAGGTTAGGCTGGTGAGGCGGATTCTGCTAGTTCTACTACAACAAAGCCATGGACTGGGCCACCTGCTGCATCAGCTGAGTCTGCACTGCCATCAGCTGCTCCATGGTGGGTGGTGGGTGGTTCTGGTTCGGGTTGCTTCCACTGCCACCTGCGTTGCTCCTTGTCGCAACCATTGTTGGCACTTCTTACGATCCAATATCAGGATTGAGAATCCTTTTACTAGGGTACGGAGTGTTTCAGTGGTTTTCCTTATGGCTTAGTAAAATATATAAATATTCTGCAAGCGCACAGAATCACCGCCGTAGCACTTCACCTAGGAGTATCCCGAGGTATCGTAATTTATTATTCCGCAGAGAAGCTTTGGCAAGAGTACTAGTAAACAGGTATTCAAGACTATCAGAGAAAGGTACACAACTAAACCAGACAGGGGATAACGGTATTGGATAGGAGTGGATATACCATGACAGACAGCTCAAGGGAGGCCCGGGTAAGAGAGAGAAGGTATAGATAGCTGGGAGGACAATGAGAAGAGATAGAGGATTCCTATGGACTTTATCTGTCTATGTCACTCGGGCTTAGAGATAGAGTGGCTAAAGAGCCAGCACTGGAAGGTCTGGGTTAACTCTAACGTCTTAGCATCGAGACAATGGACACTAGTGACACGCAGAAAGGGATGAGAAGGGGTGTCACCAGCTCCACACTGGGCGATCCAACAGGCCGAGACTAACGAGGTGGATTATAAAGACCGTATAGGGCTGTCACCACCTAACGGCTACCACACATTCGTTGAATCGGGGGCAAACCAAGGCCACTGACTAGTCTGGGTACCACACCCACACTAACCAACGACTACTTACTTCACTAGCAAAAGCAAGCAACCCGTCAATACCCCGAGCTTGGAGTGGCGGTTGAGGAAGAGTACCGGCCAAGGGAGCCAGGGGGATATTGCCCTGGATTCGGGCGAATTCTCTGGTTCGGCCGAACTGCCCGGTTCGGCCGAACCGAGGGATGCACCGCCTTTGCTTCCAAGGGCCAGGATTGCTCCTATGGAGGCGGTTCCAGCATGGGGGCGGTTCGGCCGAAGGCCTCCATTCGGCCGAATTGGGCTTCTGGCCCTGGGCCGCCCCCCTGCACCGCCTCTCCTGCTGGGTTGCCTTGGGCTGCCTTCTGCTGGTGGACTTTGTGCTGGATTGGCCCAGAGGTGATGTGGCAGTGGTCCAAGTGGCTTCCAAGGTTGTTGCACGGTCATCACTAACATGGACGTGTCCCGGTGTCTTGTATGGCTATGGGGGATAACCGGCCGAATGGAGTCGTTCGGCCGAATTGGTCAATTCTGACCCCTATAGCACGTATTTCTCGTTGTTGTACCTGCACAACTCACCAACACTCGTGGAACTCTGTTAGAAATAAACCTAAGTACATGGAATGCCACATATATCATCTTTTATTCCCGAGTATTGGTGGTCGAAAATGTGTCGTAACGACCGCCAACAACCATCTACCATCAACAAATAATTTCCATTGGTACTCCATCGGACGTAACCAAATAACTTAGATTTTGTGTAGAAGAAACTTAGGAAGATTACAGAACTTGACAGGATAGGGACAAAGATGTAGAGAACTTGATAGATAAAGAGCAACAGTAATCAACAACCCCGCTATTTAATCATTAATATCCTTAAACCTTAATCCAAAATCTAGATGGTGGTAGACTTGCGTCTACGACCATCACATTCATTACAAAGATCCAAATCACACATAAGCATAATAATAACCAACTCAAGCACCTAAAGACAAGGTTCACAAAAGACTCGACACCACTGGCTTTTGACTCGACTCAAAAATGTGTACTACTCGATCCCTATTACACACTCATGGGGGTCTCCTAACTCAAGCATGCCCATTCATTTCTCTGAAGAAGAAGAAGAAGAGGGCATGGTCTGCAGCATCACGGATCCCTTCATCAAATGTTGATGATGGGGCTATGGCCTTGTAAACTCTCTCCACATGGTACATTCCGTTGGCATCCGGAGTCTTCTGGTAAATGGTGAAGCCTGACCACCAGTTGTAGGTATGCTCTCTAAGTTGCGATCATTCTCCCATGTAGAGAGGTTCCTTCTGATAGCCTCGTACACTGAGCATTGCCCAAACCTCACGAGCGGAGTCTTCATGTGGACCCAAGGACTACAACACGACTGTCACTAGTTCTGCCCAATCCGGCGTTATTGGTGCACAACGAGCAAGGGGGCGACCGTCTGACCTTCTAGCGGTCCTCTTTGTATGAGTCATCTACTGCAAAAGGGACATGGAAAGGAAAAAAAATTTAGAAACTTTGCAATAGACATTGGTAGAGAAGACACAGAACACCATTTTGTAAAACTCAACACATTTTATAAGTAAAAGAAAAAAGAGCAAGGACTGACAAAAATCTAACCGACCATTCTAACTAGGCTGCGATCGTACAGTCAGCACAACTCTAATACCAATCTGTCACACCCAGGTTTGCACAGATACATGAATGCTGCCATATGCATGCCCAGGATGTCCACAGAACACATACATCTTACAAATATGGAAATCAGAGTACATATGCTCGAATAAAATAGTTTTACATCAGAGTTCAACACAATAATAAAGAAAAAGACAGTGGAGGTCTATTTATTAACTCTCAACTAGCGGAGCCGAAGTCCACAGGGATTCTGACTGGTTGACCACAGCTTAGTAGAAAGGCAGATCTTCAGGGAATTCAACAGCAGCAATATCATTCTTAAATCCATCTGTTACCCATCCGGGATTTTGTTAAATAGCAAGTGTAAGTAAACCATTTACTTAGCAAGTATAACACGGGTGTATGAAGGCTCAAAGTAAGGCTTGACATGGCTGAACTGCATTAGCACTTTTAGTGGATTCATTTTAACATTAACCAAGTTACTACAAGTGAATAAAACCCAGTTGCAACCCAATTAGTAAAGTAGAAGTACATTAAGCAGAAATAAATACCAAATTAACCAGAGAACCACAAATAAAAAAGGATCCAGACCGCTCATGACCGAGAGCATGGCTATCATGATAGATTTACACTCTACAGAGGTTTCACCCTTTACCCACCGGTCGCGTAAAAGCTCAAAGAAGCTTTGCACCCAACCATGCAAACATCACACTTCCTTTGGTGTAACTGCATAGGGACGCTACGAGGCTTTTCACATGACACCCTAACAAGACAGTGGCCGCTAAGGTACAACAAGGTGGCGGGGCCCAAGGTACCGAGATTGACTGACGCCTACGGAGTCACACCATAAGGGGGTCAATGGCGTCCGGAGCGTGGGCATCGCACCCAACAATGCGCAACGTGTGGAATTCCCCATCACAGGGAGTCCCAACACGAGCCTGTGCCTAATGAGACATAGCCAACGGATCACCCGTCCTCGGTGGATCAAAACCGCGCCCAGCGCCTTGCTTCCCATAACGTCGTTGGCCCCGACAATAACCACTAGCAAGCTAATAGACGTACAAGCTACTTGTCCAAGACCAGAGCCATAATAGTTCCAGTGGTGGCGACAGGCTCCTGGGTTGCCGCTTTAAGAACCAGGCCTTACAGAGAGACACTTGAATAAAGCACGAAGCACATGCTCTGGCTCCCTGAACCATGTTGCTAAAAAGCAAGTTTAAACCATCATGTTGAAGTGAACCATTAAGTCAATGTTAATAGTTGAGTAAATGGTGACAGTAGCTGCGCCTAGCAAAGTTCTACCCATATGCATAACTCTCGGAGATCAATGGACATGATAAACAAACTAGGCACAACCTTATAGGGATATCAATTTAGACACATGCATATGAAAATATGTAATGAACAGGTGGTGTTTAGGTAGCAAGGATTGTTCGTGCTATACTTGCCTTCCTCAAAGTGCCACTGCTACTGGTGGTCTTATTCTTTGTAGCCTTGCTCAAACTCGAACTCAAACAGCTCAGCCACTGGACACACAAATCACCACACAAGCATCCACACAAGCCAGTACATGCAAACAAGTTACTCTATTAGAACAGTACACCAAGCAGTAGCAAAAGAGCAAAAGAAGGCTATAAAACTGTCCTATGCTTCGCTACGAACACGTGAGCGCAAGAATCACTCTAATCGGAGCTAAAATGGAAAAGATATGACTTTTCTAAGGTTTCTAACGTGCAAAATGTTCAAGTCTGGCTTCGAGGGCTAAAACAGGGAAGCTCAAGGGCTTTTTCAAAAAAACAGGGACCTACTTGTAATTACTTTTGAACAGGCTAGGACGACGGGTTGATTTCACAGAAGACGAGGGGCTCTTTAGCAAAAATTGCTAGGTTGACCGGTATGGGAAAAAAATTGACTCAGGGTGAGGGCGCACGTGGGCAGTTGGATGGAGATCCATCGGTCCAGTTTGGATCTGGGCGAAGGGGTGGCCGGCTACGAGGCTTGCGGCGGCGCTGCTCGTGCTCGCGGCGGCGGCTCGCCGGAGCGGAGTCAACCCGACGCTCCAGGGGTACCTGGGCGACATTGAATACCTGGGGAGGGAGCGGGCAGTGTGGCGAACACGATCGGGAGGTTCACATCGATGGAGAGGTAGAGTGGGCGGCAGGCGACGACGACCGGTGGGCGGACATGCCTGGTGAGGCGGCACCAGCGTAGGAGAGCGAGAGGAAAGGAACGAAGTGGCTTGGGGGGTTCTTACCACAGCGCGAAGAGGATGCGGGGCTTGGAGCGGACGGAGTGGCACTGGAGAGGGAGATCGACGACGGCTCGTGATCTCGAAGAAGGCGATGGCGGTGCGAGCTCGAGGACTAGGTTTTTGTGCGGCGCGTGTGTGCGGAGTGAGAAAGGGGGCTAGGGCTGCGGCGGCCGTAGCTTTATAGGCACGCGAGGTAGCCCTAGGGGAACCTCGGTGTGCGTGCTCGGCTCAAAGGTGGCGCGGGGTGGCTCGGTTGGACTCGAGAACGACCCTAGCGCGGAGAAGGGGATGACGACCGGGGCACGCTCGTCGGTAGTGGTGGCGAGAGAGGGACAGGGGCTGGGCCAGAAGAGGACCGGCGGCCCAGTAGCGGAGATGGGGGGGACAAGGGCGCGGCGAGCTGGGCTGCGGAAGAAGGGAGTTGGGCCAGCGCGGCTGTTGGTCCGAGCGGGGGAAAAGTTGGGCTGGCTCGGAGGGAAAGAAGAGAGGGAGGGAAGCTGAGCCAGAGGAAAACTTTGGGGGCAAAGGCAAACCATTTCAAAAACAACTTTTAGAGAGCTCAAAACAAGGCAATTCGTCACGTGAAATTCACAAATTGCAAAAGATGACATAATTTATACATTCTATGTCATAAATGAAACGTTATAAAATCCCACATTTGTTGTAGTGTTGATTTAAATTATTGTTTGAACAACGCACAAACAAAACTTGATGCAGCCAGCATGAAAGCAACAAAAATATTTCTAAGCCTTATATTTGATTTTAAATTCTCCGAAATAGTTTTATTCACCCTATATTAATTATGAGCACCATTTAATAAAAGTAAATTAATTGCTAAATTTTAAATAGGGCATTTTTATGGTGTTACAGGAGAGAACGATTCCAACTTAGCATTTATGCTTTCCAGGATTTTATCATTTGTAACAAACATTTTACTAATATTTTTGTTGTTTTAACCTGGCCTAGCACATGATCTTTAATAGATGGCTGATTATTGAAATTGCTGGAATTGAAATTGTTACCTTGTTACGGCCTCTCAAATGAGAGATTTGGGCGCGAATTCCAGCCTTGATTGCTGTAATTGTTTAGACGGTACCCGTTCTTGTTGGAGTTGTTGATGTAGTGGGCATCTTCTCGCATTTTGGGGCAGTCATTCCTCAAATAGCCAGCATCGCCACAGACCTCGCACGTCATGCGAGCGTGCATGGCTTGAATCGTTTCTTGAGCAGGGGCCTCCAGCTTCTTCATCAGGAGGTCCATCTTAGCATCGAGCATGTACAGAGCTTCAACTTGGTAAACTCATCAGGATTGTGGTTGACTCCGATCGTCACCCCAACCTTGATTCTCCACCATCTTCTCGATGATGGCCTTTGCTCGGTGCTCCTCAAGCTAGAAGGCACCTCCAGCAGCAGGATCCAAATATTCATGGGCGGAGCTCTTAAGCCCATGATAGAAAGTTTGGATTATGAACCAACTCTGCATACCATGGTGAGGACAAGTAGATATATAGTCCTGGAGGCATTCCCATGCCTCCGGGACAGTTTCATCTTTTAGCTACTGGAAACTAGCAATTTTATTCCGGAGGGCGTAGGTTTTCCTAACCAGAAAGAATTGTAGTAAAAACGCGCTGGTGCATTTATCCCAAGAGTCTACAGCTTCGTGATTAGCATAAAACCACTGCTTCGCCTTACCCAATAATGAGAAAGGAAATAAACGAAGGCCAATAGCATCGATACTTACTCCGCGTATGGTGAAGGTGTTGCAGATCTCCAGGAAGTGCTGAAGATGTGCGTTCGCATCCTCATGAGGCTAGCCACAGAATGAACTAGCCTATACCATGTTGATGAAAGTTGGCTTGAGCTCGAAGTTGCCATCTCCGACTGGAGGCGTTGGTCCGACACTCACGTTCTCGCTCGATGGAGCAGAGAACTCACAGATCATCTTTCCTGCAATCCTCGATGCTGAGACCGTGTCGACAAAGGGAAGGCCTGGGATTATCGGAATGAGTTGCTTCTGAGGAGCTACGACACGGGGTCGAACTTTCCTCACAAGTGACTCGGGATTATTTTGATAATTTGATGGTAGTTGGAAACCAGCCATGCACTTCTCTGCTTCACACAAGACCAACAAAGAGAGCAAGGTTAAACTCGGTTGAGTAGCGGTATACTCAACTATGATAGCTTGAGATAAATGTTTAGAAGTAATCTAGCCAATTGCTTCCCCGACAACGGTGCCAAAAATGCTTGTTTGCACTCCTTATGGTCCAGTATCAGGATTGTTGTGAGATATGCATCCCCGGGTACCCTCAAGACAGAAGACCGAGCCCTAGTAGAACTACTCGGAGAACTACTCGTGTACTCCTACTAGGACTCCCACATTGTAACCGACTAGGAGACTAGCCATGTAACCTTGCCCCCCTGGGAGATATAAAGGTGGGCAGGGGTCCCTAGTTCAGTAGACGGTAGAACACCCCAACGAGAAGAATACAATATACAAGTGGCGATCGTGATTACGCTAGTCTCCTAGACGGTAGAACACGCCATACAGGACTTAGGGTATTATGCTACACTGGCGGCCCGAACCTATCTAAATCCTTGTGTGTTGTGTCTTCGTGTTAACCATCAAGATCCTGGTCCAGCGATCGTCACAATTCTACTATCTGAGATACCCCTAGACAGATATGCCGGAGATAAATCTTCGACAATTGTGAATCCCGATACTGGTGCAAGGTGTGTTTCAATGGTTTTTCTTATGGCTCAGTAAAATAAATGAATATTCTGCAAGCGCACAGAATCACCATTGTAGCACTTCACCAGGGAGTAATCCAAGGTATCGTAATTTATATTTCCACAGTAAAGCTTATGGCAAGAGTACTAGAAAACAAGTATTTGAGAGTATCAAAGAGGGGTACACTACTATCAAGGTAGGGGATAATGGTATTGGATAAGAGTGGGTATAATGTGACACACAACTCAAGGATAACTCAGGTAAGGAAGAGAAGGACTTTTTCTATCTGGGAGGACAATCAGACGAGAAAGAGGATTCTTAGGTACTTTATCTATCTGGGTCACTCAGGTCTAGAGATACAGTGGCTGAGGAACCAACACTTAGAGGTCAAGGCTAACTTAATTGTCTTAGCATCGGGAAAGGCACCAACAGTTCATAGAAAGGGATGAGAAGGGGAACTGTCAACAGCCTAGGGGGGTCTCCTAAAGGCCAAGATGAATGTGATGGGCTATGTAGGCCGTATAGGGCTGTCGCCACCTAACGGCTACCACCTCCGTTGAAACGGGGGCAAACCAAGGTTATTGTCTAGTCTAGGAACCACTCCTACACTAGTCAAAAACTACTTACTCTACTAGCAAGAGCAAGAAACCCCATCAATACCTCAGTGACAATTCATCACAAGTATAGAGCAGGATCGAAGAACCAACCAAGATAAAGATTTAAACAAAGATCTAGAAGAACCAGAACTACAACCAACTATAGTCTAAACACGATATAAATGCAACTAGAATAGAGTAGAAGCGAGATATAAATGCCATAGACATGATGATAAAGATAAATATATTGATAAATCAAAGTCTTACAAAAGGAAAAGAGAAAGATACAAGAGCTTATACCAGAGCTTCTGAAGATGACTCCGGAACCTCCGAGGCATAGCTCGACTCGACTCTAACTCCCAGACTAAACTATCCTAACTCTAGTAGAAAGAAGTGGCAAATGAGCTCCTTGGCTTGAGTGTGTGTTGAACCGAGGCCTTGGACACTGCATTTATAGGTGGATGAAGGTTGTTGAGATGGAGTAGCAGTCAAGGGAGCTCAAGGCGGCGCCGGGCAATTCTACACCGACCTTGCACTGACCTTGCTCCCTACAGCCTGGATGTGCTCCCCTGAGGCAGTTTGCACCTGGGGGTAGTTTGGCCGAACTGGGCTTTCAGCCCAGTGGCACCCCTGCACCGCCTCTGCCTACGGACATGATTCGGCCAAACTGGGCTTTCAGCCCAGTGGCACCCCTGCACCGCCTCTGCCTCTGGACCGTTTTGGGTTGTCTTCTCTTGATAAACATCGAGTGTTTTTTGGCCCAGAGATGAGGTGGCATTGATCAACATGTCCTGCTCTATCACCGCTTCATCATCGCTGATGTGGATCTTGTGTATGCAGCCTCTCGAGTGTGCTTTGTTGGCACTCCTTACGGCCTACAGATAAATCCGCAAGCGGACGGATACCGATGTAGCTTTTACTCGGGAGTATTCCAATGTATCGATTTCCACGGGGAACGAGAAGTGTACTAATCCTAAACTAAGTTGTCCTAGGTAGATGAGTTGGATGGAATGAAGTGGATGAAATGGAATGGATGAGGTGG
>OAMR01000352.1:166579-179215 GCA_900205405.1 Echinochloa crus-galli | reverse complement strand
ATTTGCCGCGAACCCTGATTCGGCTGAACAGCCGGATTCGGCAGTACTCTCACGAGTGAACATGATCGTGGGTACGCTTTAAACACTGAATGCTTGGGTGCTGCTTTCGGCCTATGCATTCTTGCCTCAATGTAAACTCGCGACTGTGTTGTGGGTTTGTACTAAACATTGAATGCTTTTAGCTTTTCATGGTTAGATTGTATCATGCGGTGGATTGATCTAATCTGATTAGTGGTGTGGTCTCAAACAAGTCGTATCATGCGGTGGATTAATTTGTTTGTTATCATGCTTGACGGGTGCTGCTTTCGGCCTATGCATTCTTGTTTCGATGTAAACTCGCGACTGTGTTGTGGGTTTGTACTAAACATTGAATGCTTTTAGCTTTTCATGGTTAGATTGTATCATGCGGTGGATTGATCTAATCTGATTGGTGGTGTGGCTTCAAACGAGTTGTATCATGCGGTGGATTAACTTGTTTGTTGTCATGCTTGACGGGTGCTGCTTTCGGCCTATGCATTCTTGTTTCAATGTAAATTCGCGACTGTGTTGTGGGTTCGTACTAAACATTGAATGCTTTTAGCTTTTCATGGTTAGATTGTATCATGCGGTGGATTGATCTAATCTGATTAGTGGTATGATCTTAAACAAGTCGTATCATGCGGTGGATTAATTTGTTTGTTATCATGCTTGACGGGTGCTGCTTTTGGCCTATGCATTCTTGTTTCGATGTAAACTCGCGACTGTGTTGTGGGTTTGTACTAAACATTGAATGCTTTTAGCTTTTCATGGTTAGATTGTATCATGCGGTGGATTGATCTAATCTGATTGGTGGTGTGGCCTCAAACGAGTTGTATCATGCGGTGGATTAACTTGTTTGTTGCCATGCTTGACGGGTGCTGCTTTCGGCCTATGCATTCTTGTTTCAATGTAAATTCGCGACTGTGTTGTGGGTTCGTACTAAACATTGAATGCTTTTAGCTTTTCATGGTTAGATTGTATCATGCGGTGGATTGATCTAATCTGATTGGTGGTGTGGCCTCAAACGAGTTGTATCATGCGGTGGATTAACTTGTTTGTTATCATGCTTGACGGGTGCTGCTTTCGGCCTATGCATTCTTGTTTCAATGTAAATTCGCGACTGTGTTGTGGGTTCGTACTAAACATTGAATGCTTTTAGCTTTTCATGGTTAGATTGTATCATGCGGTGGATTGATCTAATCTGATTGGTGGTGTGGCCTCAAACGAGTTGTATCATGCGGTGGATTAACTTGTTTGTTATCATGCTTGACGGGTGCTGCTTTCGGCCTATGCATTCTTGTTTCAATGTAAATTCGTGACTGTGTTGTGGGTTCGTATTAAACATTGAATGCTTTTAGCTTTTCATGGTTAGATTGTATCATGCGGTGGATTGATCTAATCTGATTGGTGGTGTGGCCTCAAACGAGTTGTATCATGCGGTGGATTAACTTGTTTGTTATCATGCTTGACGGGTGCTGCTTTCGGCCTATGCATTCTTGTTTACTGCGGATTTATGATCATGCCTCACCCTTTATTTATTCTCATAACACGTCTGTCCTCGTTAATCGGTCATGGATATGCTTTGCTTTCTTTGCTTACTTAAAGACCGATCTTACGTCATGCTGATGTTGTGCGTTCGGCAGTGTGATTCTTACACACTTCTACCGATTGCCGAATGATATTCTGAGTAACGACAGATAGCTTGTCCGTAGCTATATGTTCTCGAGATTGGCTTCAATGCCGCAAATATGGAACTGTCTGGTCTCACCCGGCACGTTCCAGGTTTTGATCTAAACATTTTTGTCCCTTTGTTAGTTTTCAGGCAAACTGACTGGCACGCTTTCGGATTCATACGCACGGGCCACGTGTTGAAGCCAGCTAATTCGGCTTGCTGTGTGCTTGGCGCGAACTGCATATTTTGCGTCAACATCTGTTGGGGATTCCTGGTCAATTCCGAGATAAAAGTATCCTTTATCCCGAAATTGAAGGGGCATGTGTTAACACCAAAAATTAGCACCAGGAAAAGGCTGACATGTGGGCCGAATTTGGTGGAAGGATGCCATTCGGCTAAGGGAATTTCTCTGAACCATTCGGCAAAGGCACTCTGCGGTCGGGAACGCGTCATCATTCGGCAGAGGCGTTATTCCGCAGGCCAAAAGAAGTAACATTCAAGAAGGCGTGATGACGTGGATCAATGCAAGGAAAAGGCCGGTTCGAACAAGAAACGCGATATGGACACGAAGATTCATCGTTTATTTTTGGAGGCAAGTATTGTAGTCGTGTCCGACTAGGAGTTGTATCAAGACCTGGGTATAAATACAAACCCATGCTATTGCCGATTGGAACCAAATATGCAGCATTCGGCAAATGGTCTCCAAATTGGGAAGGTCCTTTCAGAGTGGTTAGATGTGTGCCTGGAAATGCATATATTTTGAAGACATTATTGGGAGAAGAATTTGCTTCTGCTATAAATGGAAGATATTTGAAAAGGTATTATCCCAGTGTTGATGGAAATATATATTGATGATGTAGTGATCAAGTCATTGGATCATGAGTCCCTAGTGCGCTGAGGAATGAGCTCATTCTTGTCATTGCGCACTACCGTCATTCCTCCGTCATTGCGCTGAGAATCGATCGGGATGCGATGAGTACAGAGATTTGGGCTAATCCCTTTCAGGTCTTGGAGAGAATATCCTAAGACCGATCGATTCTTCTCCAGAACAGTGATGAGTTGTTGGGTTTCTAATTCGGAGAGCTTATCACTGATGATTACTGGAGTTTGCTTATCCCCAAAGAGGAAAGCATACCTAAGTCCAGGTGCAAGCGGTTTGAGCTCGATTGGGGAAGGTTTTGGAGTTTCGTTTGTATCGAGCTCAATCGGAGGGTGTGTTTCCTCCTGTCTCTTATACACATCTCCGGCCAGTTCGGGCAATATGGAAATCCATGAAGAGTTCAGGGTCGTTAATCTTAACGGGTGTGACCCGCAAGATCCCCAAACAATCCAGGATTCTTCCTGAAGTGAATTTTAGTCGTTTTTGAGAAAATGACCAAGGTACACCAGGGAGTTGGTCGTGCACCAACGAGCTAGAGATTATGTTGATCCCGAGGCTCGGGTCATACCCAATTTCTTTCTCTTTGCCCAGGACCTCACAGTATATCGTTTGAATCTTTCTGGGCATCTTGACGACCTCGGTTGAGGCTTCGGCCTCTTCTAGCCACTCCCGACTCATGATAGCAGAGAGACGTCCAAGGTATTCTCTCTGGTATTCGAGTTCTTCCTTGTCGGGGGCTTGATCTATGGGCTTTACACGGTGTTCTCGAGGGAAACTCATTACACTCCCGATGTCAACGAATAGATCATCGTCAAAATCATAGGGAGTGGTGTAGAGTGAATCATAGTAGTCTGGGCTAGGATATGGTTGTGGTTCGAAATGAGCTTCAGGTTCTGATGGACTGGACGAGCTAATGGATTTGGATTGGACTGGTATTGGCTTTTTAGGTTCAGGTTCAGGCTGCTTCTCTTCTTCATCGGGGAGTTCATCATAGATTCCAGTGTAGGGGGTGTTGTCTAGGATACGGTCCAGGACTACCCTCACTTCACTAGGGACCAAATGAAAGAACGACCCTCCAGAAGCAGAGTCCAAGAAAGTGGTGGCTACGGGACAGAGGCCAAGGCTGAAGTGTTGTAAAACAACAGGTTCTGGTAGGCTTAGGTCCGGTCCTGAGGCCAGTATTTGCTTGAAATGAGCCCAGGCAGCTCCTAACGATTCTCCCTTTAATTTCTTAAAGTTAATGATTTCCGCTCGGAGACTGGCTACCTTGGAGACTGGGAAGAAGTTTAGGCAGAATTTTTCCTTGAGAACTTCCCAACTCCCGTCCATAGTACTGACAGCCAGAGAGTACCATTTCTTTGCTCCTCCCGCTAGTGAAAACGGGAATAGCTTCCATTTGAGTGTCTCTTGTGTCATGCCCGCAATGGTCAGGCATGAGCAGAGTTGCTCAAACTCGCGCAAATGCGCGTATGGACTCTCGGCCTTCGTTCCTGAGAACGATTGCTCACGAACCATGGCTATGAAGCCGGGACGTAGCTCATAGCCGGGTGTGGATATGGGATGTGATGATGGTGGTGGCTCCAAACAAGCGCCCTTTGGAGCCGAGTGTTGGCATAAGGTGAGGGTGGAATTCATATAATGGATGGTGGTGGGACACACGGACAACTTGGGTTCGGAATCAGAACAGCTACCGTTCCCCGGCAACGGCGCCAGAAAGCTTGTTGGCACTCCTTATGGTCTACAGATAAATCCGCAAGTGGACGGATACCGATGTAGCTTTCACCCGGGAGTATTCCAAGGTATCGATTTCCACGGAGAACGAGAAGTGGACTGATTCTAAACTAAGTTGTCCTAGGTAGATGGAATGGAGTGAATAGTATGGATGAGGTGGATGACAACAACAAAGAGAGAAGAGGAGTGATAGGAGGGTAGAGAGGGTACGAGTCTGGTAGAGGTATTCTACTGATTGATCGAGCAGATCAGAGGATACAGATAGATACTTGCTTCGGGACAAGGGAACCGGTGGACACACAGAAAGGGATGAGAAGGGGTGCCACTATTTCCCAACTGGGGAATCCTACGGACCGGAACTAACGTGATGGGCTACAAAGACCGGAAGGGCTGTCACCACCTTACGGCTACCACCTCCGTTGCGACGGGAATAAACTAAGTTAGTCTCAAGTATAGGCACCACGCCTACACTAGTCAACTAATACTTATCTCCTATAGAAAGATAAGCACCCAATCTAAGCAACCAGTATACAGTTATACCAATCAACTAAGCATTGAACGAAGAACCAGCAAGCATATAAAAGTAAGAACTGAATGCTCAATTAATCAGAGAAAGATACAAGAGTTACCAGACAAGACCTGGATGTTACTCGAAGTGAAGTCGCATCCGTAGAGGTACAGCGGGAAGAGGGGCCGACACTTCGACTCCTCTCGGGGACGCTCACCTCTCCTCTCTCCCTATCTCTACCGATACAAGTAGAGAACTAACAGTGCTTCGCCTGCACTCTACTCTTATGTTGTATGTCTTGCAGGTGACCAGGGGTCTCAATTTATAGTGGCCCGGGTTGGTAGAGGAGTGGAGCAGCGGCCAAGGCAGCTCAAGGCGGCTCAGGGCCGTTCGGCCGAAGTGGCTGGTTCGGCCGAACCGATGTGTTCGGCCGAACGGGCACGTGGCACCGCCTTGGTGCCGAGGCGGTTGCTGAGAAGGCGGTGAACTTCTGGGGGCGGTTCGGCCGAAGTGGGCCGTTCGGCCGAACGGGCCCTGTGGCCTGGCAGCGCTCCCCCATGCAACCTCTGCCCTGTGGGCCCTCCTGGCTAGTTCCTGGTAGTTGGCTTCGAGTTGGACCGGCCCCGGATGAGGTGGCGGTCGTCTACGTGTCATCCCGGTCGCTGCTTGAGTGTCGGTGACATCGATGGCTTCCTGATTTCATATACGGTTAAGGGGGGTAACCGGCCGAATCGTGTCGTTCGGCCGAAACGGTCATTTCCGACCCTTATAGCACGTGTTTCTCCATTTTGTACCTGCACAGAGGACAATCACCAAAACTTGTGGAAATAGTCAGTGATAAGACCTATAGCTATGGTGCGTGTCTCCATTGTGTCTGTTTTATACTTGGTTGGAGGTCAGAAATCGGTCTGTAACGACCGCCAACAAGCTCCCTGCTTCACGTCATGTAATGTGCCGACTAAGGGGGATAGTCCGTCCGAACAGAGTTGTTCGGCCGAATCGGTCGATTCCGACCTTTGTAGCACGTATTTGTCGATATTGTACATGCACAATGGTTATACACCAACACTCATGGAACTTTATTAGAATTAAACCTAAGTGCATGGAATGATATACATAACCTCTTTTATTCCCCGAGAATTGGTGGTCGAAAACGTGCCGTAACGACCGCCAACACCAACCTCGCTAGTCCCCTATGAATCTGTAAATTTCCACCTACTTTCCTTACATGTTGGACAAGTGTCCATGTTTTCGTAAACTCCTCGAAATAACACACAGTCATTGATACATGCATGAATCTTTTGGTAGTCCAAGCCAAGGTCTCGAACCACCTTTCAAACTTTATCTAGGGTATCCGGGAGACAATGCCCTTCGGGCAACACAATAGAGAATAAGAACAGTATTTGCTCCATTGCAGAATTGCTAAAACCACACATGCACTTAATCTGAAATAGCCTGACAATGAAAGAAACCTTTGAAGCCTCCTTGCAACCAGGGTACAAGTTAATCCTAGCTTCTTCCATTAATTTGAAAATTTTGCGTGCTGCCTCATTTGGGTCCTCATTGTTTTCACCTCTGATTCCACCATGTATGGCGCCACTAATCAGAGAGGAAAACAATTTAGTAGTGGCCTACCGGTCATCATGATCAGCACCTTCACCCTCATTGTCATCATCCGCAACAATAGGTTCAGCAGCAAATTGATGACATTGTTTTTCCTTTTTTATGAAATACTTGTCAAACCCTCTTGTGACCAAGTGGTGTTCAACATATTCTCTTCCTTGATATGCCATGCCATGACATCTAGTGCATGGGCATTTCACATGCTCTTCCATAAACTTATTAAATCCGCATTGCCACACATCATCATCAGTCGGCAAGTCCATCCAACTACAATCCTCACTTGCCATTGCCAAAAAAATCCCAGCGTCTAAAGCAGATTTACATCTCCTAAACCAGGTGTAAAAAGGGTGCTCGATCAGTATTAGATAATATAGTATTAAAATTAGATGTGTGTATAAACTAATTAACAAACTCAAATTCCATGCACATGGACCTCATAATCAATTTTACCTTGGCGGATGGGATCCGAACATACTTTTTCCCAGTTGTTCCGGGTCGAGAGAACCTGGAGCCGTACCACGAGGGGGGGGGGGGTGAACTACCTACTCAGACAGAAACTTGCGTGCTAGTGCAGGTGATCGCACTTGTACCCGTGGTTCCAGATGATTGGAGCTTGGCAGCGTCACCCTAGGCGGATCGCGTGACGACAAGAGATTGTGTTTTGGTTTTTTTCCTTCTTTAGGTCCAAGGATAGATGGGTTATGATCGAACTTCCCACATGCATGGAAGTGTCGTATGTGTGCAGGCCATTATCTAGGCCCACAACCCATTGTACAGGCCCACGATATCCTGGTGGCACCCACAAACACATCAGTTGCAACTAATAGTTCTTTCCATTGCAACGATGATATATTGTTGCCATAGCATCTTCTCTTGTGTGATGTTTTTGGTGTTCGATGCTATATCTACATCTTGTTACGATGATTCGTGTTAGCATTGCCATAGCTCTGAGCAATTTGCAACATTTTCGATCCACGTTGCAATATCAAAGATTTCAGTCACAACTATAGCATTTTCGTTGCTATATGTTATCCTCTTTTGCGACACACGACACCACTAATTGTGATGTGTCATAGAAGTTGTGACATGGGCAACTATTGCAACCATTAGGAAAAAGTGTGGCAATACCATCGTCGCAATTGCAACACATGTACATGCGTCCTCGTACACCCCTTTCGTATAGAAACCAACGTCATTAAAATTGCAACGATCCACAACTGGTAGCAACATACCCCCATATAGCAACCATTATCGACTATTGTCACATTAAGCCCAGTGTATAGTGATCAAAACCACCCGTTGCCATAAAAATTGGTCGCATCAGGTCCAAAACCTTGTAGTGTATGTCCCTACGGACATCGTTGTCCTTGACACGAGGAGTGACTACTCGTTTCCCCTTATGTTGGGCCCAGGCTAGAATTGGTATGGATACGAGAGAAGTCTTGTTCTGTATCAACAGAAAGATGATTTTCTTCAAGTTTCAACCTCGGGAGGAACAGAAGACAAAAACACTCACTCTGGAGCAAAGAAGCGCTGAGTGTTTCCTAAAAGTGCTCCTTAGTGGAGAGCTGGAAATACTTGGTGGGGAGTAGTTCAAATGGGATGAGCTGACAGGACCAATGAACAAGGAGGAGATGGACCTCCTCGTTAAGAAATACGAGGAGCAACAAGCCTCTAGAATGCACCAGAGGAGCCGATTCCACCGCCACCAACACCGAAGAAAATCAAGAAAATGTCACAGAAAAGGTTGCATCGTTTGAATCACCCGCTCCAGGATCGGACGATGACAAAAATCACTGAAGAAAAGGAGGAGTCCCGCTAACACACATTAAACCCGAGCTCTCGCCGCGAGGTAAACCGATATGTATCTCATATTTCCCTTTCCAATTTTTAATTCCATCATTGCATTTGCATGTTTCCCTTCCAAAATTTTGAATGACTTTTGCAATTAATTTGAAAGAGAGTAGAAGTTTATCAAGCATGATTAAAATAAATAGAGAGCATGCTAAACAAAAATAAAATTTGACTAGAATTGGGTACATCTTGCAATTCCTAACAATTGTATTCTTTTCTAAAGTGCTCCATTTATTTCTTTTCACCACCAAACCAGCACAAAATAGGTCCACCACCGCTTCACATGGCTGCACACTCATTTTTATCACAAATATGGCAGCATGGAAGTGACTCCACTATTTGTTCGACTTTGGTCATGTCAAATGAGCATCTTACCCACTAAATTCCACCAAAGTGACTATGCCCTAGTGTTGGACCTATGTCAAATTTTTGTGCTGGTGGGAGGCAGGAAGGAATGCACCCACATGGGTGGTTCGGGTGAACCAGCACGAGCACTCCCATGCCTATAAATGCTGCCCAGGTCCTTTGCTTGATCCTCGCGCATTCAGGTGTGTGATCTTCCACTCATGAAGCTCTCTCTCTAGTTCTTGCTCAAGTGTGATTCATTTGCATCACTAAAAACACAAAAATATTTCCCTTTTGTTTGATCTTTGTGCTGTTGTTGAAGAACGTGTTTGTGGAGGTGTTTAGTACACCACAAGAATGACTATCCTTTTTTGGAGGTTTCAATCCCTGCAAGAACGACTAACCCTTCGACGACTGACTTGCTTTACTTGTGCTAACCTCACATATTCAGTCCTTCAGGTAGTCGTTGTGCTAATCTTTTGCAGGAATTATGTCATCATGGTTCCCTTTCCGGAGGTCTAGTGGGTTGATGTTGCCACTTCTTACGGTCCACTATCAGGATTGCCAATCCCAGTACTGGTGCAAAGAGTGTTTATTTGTATTCTTACGGCACAGAGATAAATCCGAAAGCGCACGGATACCGATGTAGCATTTCACTCAGAAGTATTCTAAGGTATCCTACTTCTAAGGTATCGTATTTATTTCCACAGTCAAGCATTGGATAAAGGATATTGACTATTAACAAGAATGTAATTACTAATTAAAGTACCGGCTAGCAAGCGAGGGTAAATGATATGATAGGAGTGATATGCATTTGACACACACAAGGAGAAGTCCAGGATAAATGATAATAGATAGAAGAGCGGTCTAGCTAGTGGGAGGACAATGACATACGAAAGGATTCCTATGTACTTCCAATGACTTTGAGATATCTCCAGCAAAGATTACGGCTTACATGAAGAATGACATCTATGGTTCTTTTCCTAGTTCTATTAACTCAGCGTCGGGCCACGGAACCAGCAACACACAGAAAGGGATGAGACGGGGTGCTGCCAATACCCGCTCTACGGATCCTACGGTTCCGAGCCGGATGTGGTGGACTACATAGGCTGAATAGGGCTGTCACCACCTAACGGCTACCACACAACCGTGGACTCAGATGCAAACTAAGGTTACTATCTAGTCTAGGCACCACACCTACACTAAACAATAACTACTTACTCTACTAGAAAGCGCAACCAACCCCGTCAATACCCCAGTGACAGTTCATCGCAAGTATTTAGCAGGATCGAAGTACCATCTAAGATAAAGTACTAGGAGAGAACATCTAGAGCCAGACTACAACAACTGTGATCAAGGCTAGACAGTCTACACTTAATCGCGATATAAATGCAGAACAAATAACTCAAGGAAATGTGGAAGATAATATATTGAATACTCAGAGTCTTGCATAAAGAAAAGGAAAAGGTACAAGAGCTTTACCAGAACTCCAGAAGACGACTCCGGAATCTCGAGCGTAGCTCGACCCTGATTCTACTCCCGACTAGACTAGCCTAACTATACATCTTGAAAGAGGAGAATAGAGACTTGCTCCTAAGTGATGTGTGTTACAAGTGAGGAGAGATGTCTCTATTTATGGTGGAGAGGTGACTTGGGGATGTAGAGAAGGTGGCATGCATTTGTGCTTTCTCCCTTGGGCTTCATCCGCGTGAAGACTTGACTGGCCAGCCGGAGTGTGCCATGTGTCCTGCTCAACACCGACTACCATGCGCGCGCAGCCGATAATCCGCGCAGCAGCTCCTAGGCCAGGGGCCTTGCTCCATGTGCCAAAGTGTGTACCGCCTTCCAGCATGCAGCGCATGCACGCAACGCCTTCCCACGTACTGTGCCTGCGCGTGGGACCTCCTGGTCGGCTCGGTAGCGCTGCGTGCTGCTACGCGGCTTTGCGCTACATCGCATGGCCGCTGGCGGGCCCGGCTTCCCGCACTTATGCGCTACACCGCCTAGCCCTTGTCTCCTCCTGCGCTGGCTCCTAGGCCGCTGCCCCTGCTGGCCTGCTGGCCCACGTGCCTGCCTTGCTCCTCCGTTGTGCTGCGTGCATTGTTTCTTTCGGTGGAAAAATAATTTGACCCTGACCAATAATTAAGGGTATTAAATAAAATCAGTCTATAAACTATATTTACAATATCGAGTTAATTGACGAGACAAATCTAATAAGGCATCTGACCGCACGATTGGAGGATGGTTACTGTAGCATTACTATAGCAAATCATGAACTAATTAGACTCGTTAGATTCATCACGTAAAGTTACACTAATCCCTAAAAAAATTTTACAAATAGATTACATTTAATACTCCATACATCCATGCATGTAAGATTCCTTTAGAAACTTTTTTCTGGAAACCAGAGAAACACGGTCGCGCGCAAAGCACGACCTGACCGCATGCCCACCTTGCGTATCTGCATGCAATGCATGCCTGCTGCCGTGGGGCAGCGGCGGGGCCGGCTGAGTTCAGGTCAACACCTTCATATTTTATTGGGCTTTGATATCTTTCTATTCCGAGCTCGTATCAATATGAATAATATATCCATCAAAATCGTCTCGATGAGCTCTTTGCATTGGTGTACTCCAAGTTGACATCTAAGATTGTTTGTGTTCATGATAATTCCAAGTGTATATCAGAGCCAAACGATAGATGTACCAATTAATGTCATTTTATGTATAATCCTACAGAACACTTTGGAAACACCAAGACTCATGGAAATAGTTAATATAAGCCTACTAATGCATTGAACTATGTCTAGTACCCATTTATTCACCGAGACTTTGGTGGTCAAAAGCAGTCAAAATCAGGCCGTAACGACCGCCAACAAGCTCCCCCAAGCTTACACATTTGCTCGTCTTCGAGCAAAGATAAGGACTTAGGCTTGGTGGATCAGGAGTTGCTACAATGTTAGTATGTTGTAGGTAGTCTATGCGGACAACTAGCACTCTATAATACTTAAATTATTAGCAAACTAGTAACTTACCTTCTTACCTATGGGGCGTACAGCAATCTCCTTGTCTTGGGCGGTTGAAAGGTTGAATAGCTTGACTCTGTATCATTCAACTCCTACTCTTTTCAGGATCCCATCTCGGAGTTTTCCAACTTTTTGGAAATTAAAACTGAGTTCCTCAATTGGCACACTCGATCGCTCAAATGGTATTTGTATCCTCACCAAAGGCTTTGCCTTCTTTTCATCCTAGAATCTTTTAAAGCTTTTTGTGTGGATCAGGTAGGGAAATGGATGGAGGCATACTTGCACCTTATATTTTGCAAAATCAAAGACCAGACCTTTGGAGGATCAAATAACACATTTAGATCGAGAAGTGCAAGTGTGTTGATATGGAGTGGAAGGTGGAATATAGTGGAAAGTCCTTGGGATGATTCTTCCTCTCCTTAAATTTATTTTGAGAGCATGGGCTATCTTTCATTTTCTACTTCTTTTTGCCATGCATTTTGCATGCTTTTTTTCTTTTTTTGGCCATGCTTTTTAGCATGCTTTTATTTTTGCATAGCCCATGTCTATTTTCAAAGATATCTTTGGAGAGGGAATCATAGAATATGGAGTACTTATTTTTGTGGATGGAAGATGGAAATATTTTGCTAACTCCCAATGTCGGAATTGCAAGTGGTGTATATGTGAATCTCGATCTAGAAAGCATGAAATGTTCCTCACCATTGTCACAACAATTTGACAAAGCTCACTAAGATAACAAACATCATATGAGTAGAAAGTTTTCAACTAAGCTTATCATATGGCTTTGGTAGAAATTTCAACCAACGAGGAACATCATAGTATTTTTTTTGAAAATAAATTCATCCGAGATTTTCACCGTACAAAGAGCAAGAGCAAGAACTCAACCATAGTCTCACTATATCATTCCTCACAACAACTTAGACTTGGAATAAAGCATGTGCTCCCACAAGGTTTTTAGGTTCATTTTTCACTCATGCCAAATA
>OAMR01000352.1:149639-162314 GCA_900205405.1 Echinochloa crus-galli | reverse complement strand
TCTAAATGGCCATGGCTTGATAATAGGGTTCAGAGGAATCGTTCTCGAAGATAAGCTTTCTTTGACTGAACGATGTTTATCTTTTCATCAATTCCGGCCCACATGTCAGCCTCTTCCTGGTGTCAATTTTTGGTGTTAACACATGCCCCTTCAATTTCGGGATAAAAGATACTTTTATCTTGGAATTGACTAGAAATCTGCAACATTCCTGGATCGAATCTGCCGAACTCCTGATTCCCATTGAGGAGAAAGCTACATCTTATTTCCTTGGGCCCGTAGGAATTTCAGATCCTTCTGAGCTCATTGCAGCCGAATCCCAGAGAATCCCCTTTAAAACTTCTTTGACAAAGCCTCACGAATGGCAAGATGCCTTCAAGAACTGGCCTTTGCCCCCAATCGCCGGATGGAGAAATTGGTATAAAAGGATGCACCTGAAGTTTGACAACAGAATGAAATTGGATAGCAATCCCTTCCCTCAGAATATGATTGGGTTTTCAATCAACATGGTGAATGCTGTTGCACCTGAAGAAAAGGGGAAGATGAAAGTTTTAACTTCAGAGAAGGCAAAACAAAGTGGCTCAGTTGATCCTACTCGGCAAGTCACAATTGAACAGATTCGCAAAAAAGACTCTCGCTTCCCGAATGATCAATTTGAAATTGGGAAATCCTCAAAACTGTGAAGATGCCTGAATTAAAAGAATTGTTGGATGTCACTCTTGAAAAATTGACTGAAGAGCAACAACAGATGGTGAAGGCTGCTGTAGAGCAGTTCACTAAAAAGTGCTTGCTGTCTTTCGGCAAAAACAGGAGTGGTGCACCTTTTCTCAAGACAGAACTGCCAAGAGTCTTGCTGTCTGGACAGTCAGACATGAGCTCAGACGAAGAAAGAGAGCATTTTTCTTGCTTGTTGTACAAGGCTCTGGGAGAAACAATGACCAATCACAATACTGCATCTAACAGTTTTAGTTTTCATCCAAGCATGCAAAAATAGCATCACAGTTATTCAGAATTCATGGATTGTAATGCTATTGGTGCTCTACCCAATCCTGGATATCATGGTGCTGCAGGAATGCCTACTGGAAGGCCAGAGAATCAAGATACCAATGTTAGAGAGAGGTGAAGTGAGTTTCTGTTAACACCAAAATTTGGCACCAGGAAATGACTGACATGTGGGCCGGAATTGGTAAAAAATATCGTTCGGAAAGGAAAGTTTATCTTCAAGGACGTTCGGCAAAGGCATTCTGCGGTCGGGAGTCCGTCGCCGATTCGGCAAGGAGCTGCTCTATGGAAAGCATTCGGGAACGCGTGATGACGTGGATCAAGCAAGGAAGATGCCGATCTGATGGTGTTCGTTTCAGATGTGTATGCATGTGACAAACGAGATGATGAGGTGGAGATTGTCCAAGCAGATGATTCAATAAGCGTGGCAAATATGGAACCAGCTTTCTGGGAATATCAAGGCATAGATTGTTTCTCAGGCAAAGACTGGGGAGAAGGTCCTGTGGCACCAGCCAGCAGTGATCAACAGCCGATCGAAGCAGTCGGCTCTCATAGTAATTTTTGATGGAAAATCCAATTGATGGAACTGATGGAAAATTAGGACGTGGATTTGTGTCGGCCGATAAATTAGAAGAAGTGGACATTGGAGATGGTGACAAGCCAAGGCCGACATTTATCAGTGCTAACTTGGATTCGGTTTTCAAAGAAAAGTTGGTAACATTGTTAAAGGAATACAAGGACTGCTTTGCTTGGGATTATTCGGAGATGCCTGGTCTAGACCGTTCTATTGTTGAGCATCGGTTGCCAATCAAACCTGGATACAGACCTTACAAGCAACCACCCCGAAAAATCTACAAGGAAGAAGTGTTGGCCGATGTGAAAAAGGAGATTGAAAGATTACTAGATGCAAATTTCATTCGGCCCTGTAAATACGCGGATTGGATCTCTAATATTGTTCCTGTCTATAAGAAAAATGGAAAGATGAGGGTTTGCATAGACTTTAGAGACTTAAACAAGGCTACACCCATGGATGGATATCCAATGCCTGTTGCTGATTCATTGGTTGATGCTGCTGCTGGATACAAAGTGCTCAGTTTCATGGACGGTAACGCAGGATACAATCAGATTTATATGGCATTGGAAGATATAGTAAAGACAGCTTTCAGGTGTCCTGGACACATAGGGTTGTTTGAATGGGTTGTCATGACCTTTGGATTGAAAAATGCCGGTGCAACTTATCAAAGGGCTATGAATTATATTTTTCATGAGTTGATCGGCAAGATTGTGGAAATATATATTGATGATGTGGTGATCAAGTCATTGGATCATGAGTCTCATTTGGCCGACATAAGGAAAACTCTAGAATGCACCAGGAAGCATGGGCTTAAGATGAACCCGAACAAGTGTGCTTTTGGAGTTTCGGCTGGAGAGTTTCTGGGATTTTTGATACATGAAGGAGGAATAGGAGTTGGTAAGAAAAGCATGAAGGCAATTGATGAAATTGTTCCTCCAACTAATCTTAAAGAGCTACAATCACTGCTTGGCAAGATAAATTTTGTGAGAAGATTCATATCAAACTTGTCACAAAAGGTGTTGCCCTTTTCCTCACTATTGAAAATAAAGAAGGATCAAAAGTTTGTATGGGGTGACGAACAACAAAAGGCTTTTAATGAAATAAAAGAGTACATGAAGAAGCCACCAGTATTGGTGCCTCCACAATTGAACAAGCCTTTCAAGTTGTACGTGGCGGCCGATGCCCAAACTATTGGATCGGCCCTCATTCAAGAATTTGAAGGGAAGGAAAGAGTAGTTGCATACCTTAGCCGAAAGTTACTAGATCCAGAGACAAGGTATTCGGCTATAGAGAAGCTTTGCTTATGTGTTTACTACTCCTGTACAAAATTTCGGCACTACTTACTACATGCCGAATGCATTGTGTATTCAAAGTTTGATGTGATAAAACACATGTTGTCTATGCCGATTTTGAACGGAAGGATTGGCAAATGGATTTTAGCTTTGTCTGAGTTTGAATTAAGATTTGAATCGGCAAAGGCTGTTAAGGGACAGATTATTGCCGATTTCATTACTGAACATCATGATACATCGATAAATTTGCTTAACATTGTTCCTTGGGTGTTATTCTTCGATGGATCTTCATGCGACAAAGGTGGTGGAGCAGGTATCTTATTGATCTCACCCAAAGGAGAAACATTTGAGTTTGCTGTTCCTATTCAATCTGCTGTTACTAACAATCAAGCTGAGTATGAGGCATTGCTCAAAGGGCTCCAATATTTGAAAGAAGCAAAGGCCATTGCGGTTGAAATTTTTGGAGATTCAGAATTGGTCATAAAGCAATTGAATGGTGAATATGAGTGCAAAAGTGATACCTTGAGGAATTACTATGAAGAATGCAAAGAAATATTGAAGAGCTTTCGGTCAGTAATTCTACAACACATTCCTAGAGGGGATAATGGAGAGGCAAATAGATTGGCCCAAAGTGCATCAGGTTATAAAGAGCTTCGAGAAGTTTTTGCTAATGATGTATATGCATTCGGGAGTAATCTGGCAGAAGATGATTGGAGAAAAGAGATTGCCGATTATCTGGAGAATCCGTCCCGAAAGGTTTCTAGAAAGCTCAGGTATAAAGCTTTAAAGTTTGTTCTTCTTGATGATAATTTGTATTATAAATCCCTGGATGGAGTGCTGTTACATTGCCTAAATCATGAAGAAGCAAAAAGGCTGATGAGTGAAGTACATGATGGGTTGTGTGGAGCACATCAATCGGCCTACCGAATGAAGTGGGTTATTAGAAGAACTGGATATTACTGGCCGACAATGTTGGAAGATTGTTTTGAATATTATAAAGGATGTCAAGACTGTCAGAAATTTGGAAACATTCAGAGAGTTCCGGCATCGGCTTTGAATCCCATTGTCAAGCCATGGCCATTCAGAGGATGGGGAATAGATTTGATTGGCCAAATAAATCCTCCATCTAGCAAGGGGCATAAGTTTGTGCTTTTGGCAACCGATTATTTTACCAAGTGGGTTGAGGCAATTCCATTAAAGAAGGTGACGTCGGAGAATATGGTTGAATTTGTTAAAGAACACATCATTTACAGATTTGGGATTCCTCAGACAATCACCACTGATCAAGGGACTCAATTTACATCTTCAGAATTCAGAGATTTTGCTGAAAGTATGGGCATCAGATTGTTAAATTCTTCTCCTTATTATGCCCAAGCTAATGGTCAGGCAGAGGCTTCTAACAAGATTATGATTAAAATTATACAGAAGAAGATTGATCAGAAGCCGAGAAAGTGGCATTCGGTACTCAGTGAGGCTTTATGGGCTTACCGAATGGCTCCACATGGGGCTACACAGACGTCTCCCTATGAGTTGGTGTATGGGCATCATGCTATCTTGCCATGGGAAATACAATTAGACTCAAGGAGAATAAAGTTGCAAAAGGATTTAAGTTCTAAAGATTATAAAGATTTAATGATGGATGAATTAGAAGATTTGCATATGATTCGTCTCAGGGCTTTGGAGAATATTGAGAAGAACAAAATGCGAGTTGCTAAGTATTACAATAAGAAGGTGAAAGTTAAGCAATTTACAGAAGGTGATTTAGTCTGGAAAGCGATATTGCCGATTGGAACCAAATATGCAGCATTCGGCAAGTGGTCTCCAAATTGGGAAGGTCCTTTCAGAGTGGTTAGATGCGTGCCTGGAAATGCATATATTTTGAAGACATTATTGGGAGAAGAATTTGCTTCTGCTATAAATGGAAGATATTTGAAAAGGTATTATCCCAGTGTTGAAATCGATCGGTGATTGATATATTAATTTGCCGAACAGCCGATTTTCGGGAAGAAATCGCCTTCAGAACAAATGTTGACAGAAAAGGAAAATGGCCAGTACTGAATGTATTGCCCTTAGCACAAAAATATACTACATCAGATGTTCATGCAAGATCACAAAAGATAAGTTTTATTGCCGAAATTCCATAAATCCCTAGTACAAACTAATGGAATAGCTTGTTCAAAACGGACTGAGGATGAATGGAATCGGCAATGGCGGCGCCATGAGCATCAAGGCGATCTATGGAAGCCTCGATGTCATCGATCTCCTCCGGGTTACCATTAGCGAAGCCGGTCGGTAGCCTGGAGTAGTCGGTATTGGTGTGCGTCGACATGGCGACTAGGCCTGCGGCAGTGCCCAGACGGATGCCGTGCGAGGCCACCTCATCGATGCGGCCCGCCACCGCGCCGAGGCGAGCTTCTGGTGTGTCCCCAGGAGCATTCACCTTGTTCGCCAGCTCATTCGCCAGCGCCTTTAGCCGATCGAGTTCGGCATCACGCGCTGCAAGTTTACAAAAGGGGCAGCAGAATAATATCAGTTAGGGGACAAGGTTGAGATTGAACAGATTGCAGGACTCACCATCAATGACTTCGAGCAGTTGCTTGCGCTCGTGCTGCCATTCGAGGTCAGCAATCCCGGCTTGCTTGGAGATAGCCTCCAGTTCACGACGAGAGTCGTCGCGCTCCGCCTTGAATCGGCGAGCATCGCCGTCCGTGTAGCGGTAGTCGTCCGATTCGAGAGATCGATTGGACGAACTCGAAGATGCCGCAGGAGCGGCGGCTGGAGCTGCGACTGGCGCACCGGCGCCGGCAATCCATTGGATTACCCTGAAAGAACAAAGGGGTTCGTCAAGAAAGAGGGAGGAAATCTCGAGAAGAACAAAGAGAAGCAAGCAGCTACTCACCTGCGGCGAGCGCCGGCACGACTTCCTTCGGCCTCATCGGCAGCCGGGCGCCTCCTGTTGTTGTCGGCCATTGGAATTTCCTCGGAAATACTGTGGATGGGGAAAAGAATGGCTTGGGCCGGCAAGAACTTGGAAGGCGAAGAACTTGGTGAAGAAACTGTGGGCTGCTTGGGTGTTTATTTATAGAACCCGCAGAGAAAATCATGGCCAAAGATCGTGGCACGTATTCCGAAGAGTTCGGAAGGTGGAAAGGATTTTCCAGCCGATCGGTTCTCATGTCGTTTGGGATTCTTATCGAGTCGTATTCGGCTTTGACTGGATGGGATTCGGCTATGTCATAGTTGAAGCGTTTTCGGGTCTAAGTACTATTATGGCCAACTTTGCCGAATGAAAGAAAAACAGAGTTGAAAGGATGACAAGATTACAGGGTTAATAAAACATTCGGCTATCAAACATAATTCACACACCCAAGAACTTTGAGATTACATTTTTGGCATTTGATATCATGTTGCTGATGTTCTCTAATAAGTTTTTATCAGCTTCTTGGGTTCTGGTCAGGGCAGCGAGCTTCGCCTTGAGTTGTTTGTCTTCGTTTAAAGCTGCTAAGGCTTCCTTTCGCCTCTTCTCTGTTAGCTTGGGAAGCTCTACTATTTTCTTCTTGTCAGCTTCAATTTCGGCCGATAGATTTTTCAATTCGGCTTCAAGTGCAGCTTTTCTGATCTCCTTCATTTCAAGTTCAGATTCCAGTTTGGTTAATAATTCCTTATCATTCTGGACTTGAGTATGCAGATCTTTTACAGATTGCTTAACCAAAGTTCTCCTTTGCTCCAAGGCTGGTTGAGCCGATTGATTCTTCAGAGCTTGTTTCACTGCGATAAAATGATCATCCAATCTGGAAATTGGATCTAAAGAAGTCTTGATATCGGCAGGAAGATCTTGGTCAACTGATTCAAGCAAATCTCTTAAAAGATCAGCATTGGTAACTTGTTCCCGAGTGTCCTTATGCAGAAAAGAGAGGATTTCTTTCAGTTTTGCTTGATTCTCCTCTGATAAAGTTTGACCAGAAGAGGTTTCTTCTCCTTGTTCGGCAACTAGATCATCCACAGCAAATGAATAGCTGGGTGAAGAAGTGGTTTTCTCCTGAAAGAAGATTATGCCGAATTATTGATGATCCATTGAATAAAAACTGGAAGACTGGGTAATTATCTCTACCTCATTCCTGGTCTCTTGGATGGAAAGAGAGGGCAGCTCGAGCTCAGGCAAAGATTCTTGTATGTCATGCTGAGGAGAGCTTGGAAGATCTGTTGGTGGAAAAGAGGCTTCTAGTTGAGGAACATCAGGAGAAGCTGAAGCTAGTTCTTGATGAGAAGGAGGATTCTCCGAAATTGGGTCTATTGAGATTTGCTCTGAAACTGAAAAGGAATAAATGCCGATGGAGAGGAACTTTAAAGACAAAAATGTGAGAAAATTTTACCAATCATTGGAGCATCGGCAGGACCTGTACTGATTGCTGGCTGTTGTTCTTTGGACTGAAATCAAAAAGAAACAAAGCTGAGCAAAAACACCAAAAGCATTATAGTCAAAGAAGAAGGACTCTGACCTTGATTTTGCTACTTGTTCTTTTCTTCTTTACAACCGAGGGAGCAGCTATAAGGAGGGTTTTCCTCTTGACAGATGATGGTCTAGTGAGTATTGGATCTGAAGAAGCTTGTCTAGCCATCAGCTGAGCCAAGGTAGGGGATTGGTGCCCCAAAGCAGAGATTGGGCCTGCAGTTTTGTATAAAATTACCCTGGCAAGAGGGGCAGGTGTTATGTCCTGCAAAATGATGGAGTCAGAATCAATTGGGGCTAATGTTGTTTAGACAGATAAAGGAATAAGCATATTACTTCTGCAGTTGGCTGATAATCAGGCATTAATTCAAGGCAGAAAGGATGGATTGGCATGTTGAAGATATGATCATGGAATTCTTGCCACCAGAGAGTGAAGGAAGGATGAGCAGATATTATTGGCACAAAAGGATCAGGTGCATAAATAGTTCCACAGCATTTATAGTTGAAAATCCTTCTTGTTTCTGTGAAATCCTTGATTATCTCCCTAGGCCTGAGGAATTCATGGAGGAATAGCCTAGGGGGCACTTGGCCACATCCCAACTGTCTAGCCATCATGTTTGGCTGATAATATTCATAAGTGCTTTGGACTAGCCTCCCTCCGCAGAATTCGGCTGGCAGGATGCAGGGCTGGATGAAGGCATTAAAAATTGCTACAGATTGTACATCAGTGCATCCAGTCTCAAAGCTGAATTCGCAAGGGAGAGTAAGGTTGTCATTGTCCAAATAAGGGAACCAAAGAGGATTGGCAAAACCCCTGAAGAAGAGCTCAAATAGTTCACCGATGGTCTTGTTGATGGATACAGTGGAGGCAGCTTCTCCATAAGTTTGACAACCTTTGGTTTTCCGGGTTTCTCCTTCTTTATAGTTGATTGAGGGAAAGTCTCGGCTGTTGAGGTCAATAGCAACGATTTGGTGCATGTATAATTGCAGCCACATTTGGACAAACCACCAGGGACCATTGACACAAGGGATCTTCTTGTTAGTGTGCATCAGGTGGGTGGTTTGGTTGAGCATATGGTAAACGCTTCCCAGGAGGTATTTCCCAAGTGGGATGACTTTTCCAGCAGCCAGCTCTTCGGCCATCACGATATGATTCAAAGTTGGCTCATTGGCTTTGCCACAAAAGACTGATCTGCATAGCCACATGTTCAGGAAAGCTCTGTATTCGACATCAGTCAGAGGACCATCAGACATATGATTCTGGATATATCTCTTGTATCCAACCCCTGTTCTTACTCCTGTCTGCTTGGAGGAACCTTTATGGTCATATGGATGCACAGTTCCTGTAACATTCAGGCCGGTCATCATGTAGACATCGGCTAAGGTAGGGGACATTGGGCCATGGCCGAAGAGAAAAGCATTTGCACCATTGGACCAGAAGTGGCAAGCTGCGATCAGAAGGTTCTCATTCTTTGGTGTTTCAGCTAGAGATAGCTCCAAGCAATGAGAAATACGAAGGCTGTCCCAATTCTGTGTCTGGGGACTTTTATCGTCAGAGATCCTTTTGTACCAGTTTCTCCATCCGGCGATTGGGGGCAAAGGCCAGTTCTTGAAGGCATCTTGCCACTCCTGAGGTTTTGTCAGTGAAATCTTAAAAGGAATCCGCTGAGATTCGGCCGCAATGATTTCAGAAGGATCTGAATCTCCTACGGGACCGAGGAAATAGGATGGAGATTTTTCCTCAACAGGGATGAGGATTTCGGCAGCTAGGGCCTATCAAAGGGGATGAGAAGAAATTTAAAATGCAAATCGAAAGAAGAGTGCCGAACATGCTTGAGGGGATTGAAGTTTACCTGGAGAGCAAGATCTTGGTCCGCCATTTGAAGGTTGGATCTTGGAAGACGATGACTTAGGGTTCGGATCCGGATGAGAGCTCTGAAGATTCGGAAGGAGAAGCGGGTGCCGAGCAGAACCAACTTGGAAATGTTAAGTGCTTTTGGTCAATTCCGAGATAAAAGTTACCTCTTATCCCGAAATTGAAGGGGCATGTGTTGACACCAAAAATTGGCACCAGGAAGAGGCTGACATGTGGGCCGGAGTCGTCGAGAAGGTATCATTCGGCAAAGGAGTTTTTTCCCCAGAGGCATTCGGCAAAGACGTTCTGCGGTCGGGAATGCGTCATCATTCGGCAGAGGCATTGTTCCGCAGGCGAAGAGTGGTAGCATTCGGGAAGACATGATGACGTGGATCAACATAAGGAAAAGGCCGGTTCGAACAAGGAACGCAATATGGGCACGAAGATTCGTCATTTATTTTTAAACAAGTGTTGTAGTCGTGTCCGACTAGGAGTTGTATCAAGACTTGGGTATAAATATAAACCCATGGCAGTTGTAAAAATCGAATCGAATCAATCATACAACAAACCGGCCCCGTGCCAACATCGAGTCCTTTAGTCGAGTCGTCGAGTTCTTCGAGAGGAGTCATCGATCCGTCGACCTCCGTAAGTACCGGCAACCTTGTATCATGCTTAGTATCATGCGGTGGATTTAAGCTTTGATGCAAGTAGTCTTGTTACCATGCTTAGTATCATCCGGTGGATTTAAGTTGTGGTCTCAAGAAGGTTCCTCTGTTAGGTCATGAGCCATGCGGTGGGCTAAGATCTAGTATGGACCAAGTTATCGGCTCTGTTAGATTTCGGCAAGATCTAACAGATTCATTAAGTTACCCCGTGTTGCTTCGTTTTTACTCTGTGCTTAATTCATGCAACACTCCTTTGCCCAATCTAGGTCGGCTAGAATCGGCTCTACTTCACGATGCGATGACTTATCCCCTCATAGCCGAGTCCGAAACCGATTTAGGTTGCCACGTGTCGCGGGTTCGAATTTGTTGGTATCGTGTAGATCTTGACAGAACCGGGTATCATGCGGTAGATGCAGGTTTTTGGGTCGTCTTAGAGCTAATCATCCGGTGGATTAGATTTCGATTCGATCTGATAGATTTATCTTTATCGATTAAGTTTGTTCCTTCGCCGCGGACCCCGATTCGGCTAAGCAGCCGCATTCGGCAGTGCTCTCACGAGTTGTAATCAAAGACCCTTCTTGTTTCTGTGGAGTCTTTGATGATCTGCCTCGGCTTGAGGAATTCATGGAGAAATAATCTTGGGGGCACTTGGCCACACCCTAGTTGCCTGGCAACTATGTTCGGCTGGTAATACTCATATGAACTTTGAACCAGCCTTCCTCCACAAAATTCGGCTGGTAAGATGCAAGGCCGAATGAAAGTGTTAAAAATTGCTGTGGATTCTGTATCTATGCATCCAGTCTCGAAGCTGAATTCACAAGGGAAAGTGAGATTGTCATTATCCATGTATGGGAACCAGAGGGGATTGGCAAAGCCTTTGAAGAAAAGTTCAAACAGTTCTCCAATGCTCTTGTTGATAGAAACAGTGAAGACAGCTTCCCCATAGGTTTGACAGCCTTTGGTGCTCTGGATTTCTCCATCCTGGTAATTGACCGAGGGGAAATGTCGGCTGTTGAGGTCAATGGAAACAATTTGGTGCATGTACAGTTGCAGCCACATTTGGACGAACCACCAGGGACCATTGACGCAGGGGATTTTCTTGTTGGTGTGCATCTGATAAATGGTCTGATGGAGCATGTGATAGACACTTCCCAGGAGATATTTCCCGAGAGGGATAAGTGTGCCTGCAGCCAGGTCTTCGGCCATTACTATGTGATTCAGAGTTGGCTCATTGGCTTTACCACAGAAAACAAATCTGCACAACCACATATTCAGAAAGGCCATGTATTTATCAGAGCAGAGAGCTTCGTTTTGAGCTGTTTATCTTCAGTTAGAATTGCCGATGCTTCCTTTCGTATCTTCTCTGTCAGATCAGGGAGTTCGGCTAACTTCTTCTCGGCAGCTTCGATTTCGGTTGACAGAGTCCTCAATTAAGCTTCTAGTTCAGCTTTTCTGGCCTTCTTCAGATCAAGTGCCGGCTGCAGTCTAGCTGACAATTCTTTATTACTCTGAGCTTGAATATACAGATCTTTCAAGGATTGCTTAGCTATGGCTCTTCTTTGTTCTAAAGCTGGTTGTAAAGATTGACTTTTCAGAACCTGTCTGACTGCAGCAAATTGTTGATCCAATTGAGAGATTGGTTCCAAAGAAGCTTGAATACAGTTGCAGAAAGATTTAAGTTCTAAAGATTACAGTAACTTGATGATGGACGAATTGGAAGATTTGCATATGATTCGTCTCAAAGCATTGGAAAATATCGAGAAAAATAAGATGCGAGTTGCCAAATATTACAACAAGAAGGTAAAAGTCAGGCAATTTGCAGAAGGAGATCTAGTTTGGAAAGCAATATTGCCGATTGGAACCAAATATGCAGCATTCGGCAAATGGTCTCCAAATTGGGAAGGTCCTTTCAGAGTGGTTAGATGCGTGCCTGGAAATTCATGACCTTTGGATTGAAAAATGCCGGTGCAACTTATCAAAGGGCTATGAATTATATTTTTCATGAGTTGATCGGCAAGATTGTGGAAATATATATTGATGATATGGAACAAATTCGCTGGAAAAATCTTCGGTTCCCGAATAGCCGATTTGAAGTGGGAGAATCCTTTAAACCTAGAGTTACTACACGTATTCTCCTCAACAAATGGCAGCGTCAGCAAGAAAAAGAGCGTTTTCAAAGGCGTAAATACGAGGAGGAAAAAAGAAGGCGCGAAGAAGAAAGGTTTGAGGAAGAACAAGAAGAATATATCCGGGAACAGGAACGTGTGCATTGGGGGTGTGCATTCTTCAGACACTGTTGGAACGAAGGTTTAAAGCTGCCTACAAAGAATAACTGTCCTGAGTGCAATAATGGGTATGTCGAACATAGGCAAAATGTTGCCAATCGCCGATCTGTCCATGAAAGAATTGGTAGGATGCATCTTAGTGATGATCGGCGTTTTGATGATCAACCAAGAAAGAGACATGCTATTCGGCAGTGCGCTCCTTGCGTGCCTTGCCGATTGCCGAATGAGGTTTTAACTGCCGACAGATAGCTTCCCTGTAGCTATATGTCTCTCAAGATTGGCTTCAACGCCGCAAACATGGAACTGTCTGGTCTCACCCGGCACGTTCCAGGTTTTAATCTAAACGTTTTTATCCCTTTGTTAGTTTTCAGGCAAACTGACTGGCACGCTTCCGGATTCGAAAGCCCGGGCCACGTTTGAAGCCAGCTTTGTTCGGCTTGCTGTATGCTTGGCGTGAGGTGCGGATTTTACGTCAACAATATCGTAGGACGCCTCCCACATGGAGTGCCCTTGATCCTTGGCGAATCCGTGCCTTGAAGGCGAGCTGGGTTGGCT
>OAMR01000352.1:128284-138689 GCA_900205405.1 Echinochloa crus-galli | reverse complement strand
TCCCTCTCACCGCCGCCGACAGGTGGGGCCCACCTGTCGGGCTCACCCCCAACCTCCAGCGCCCCTCCCCTGCCTCACCGCCGACCGAGCCGCTCGAGCTCCAGAGCCGCTCCAGCTCCCCTCTCCCCTTCACTCTCCCCTCCACCGAGCTAGGGATTAATGCTCAGTGGAGCACCCACCTCCGACCTCTCGTTCCCGCCCCCACTCGCTCTCTCTCTCTCTCTCTCTCGAAACGCCCTCCCCCACCGCCGATCGCCATTGATGGCCGGCCTCTCCCTTCCCCTCGGCACCGACCCCTCCTTTCCCTCCCTCCGCCCTATAAAGGGGACGACCGAGCCCCCAGGAACCCCCTTCGACCCCTCACGCCACACACTCCCCTCGGAGCAGCTCCGATTCACGCCGCCACCGCCGCCCGAGCGCCGCCGTGTCGTCGATCCACCGCTCCGGCACTGCTCCACCCCGTCCAACCACGCAGGAAGCATCACGTGGAGGTAACGATGCTCTCCATCCCCTTCTCGCTCTCTGTTTTGCACTCTAGCACCCCGACGGCCCTCACCGGCGCTCCGCCGCCGCCGTTCGTCGACGAGCACCGCCACCGTAGCTAATTGAATGACTAGAACCCCCTGAACACGCTCGCCAACTTCCCAGCAACACCCCGAGCCTCTTCTCGCCCTCTCTTTCGCACGCTAGCACCCCCAAGCGCTCTCGCCGGAGTAGTTCACCGCCGCCCGCCTCTGTTCACCGTCGACCGCGGGCCTCACCGCGCAATCCTCGACGAGATCACCCCCATCTTGTTCGCTATCTCACCACGGTCCTCTAGCACCAATCCGCGCTCCAAACTGAGCCCGGCAGCTCGAGTTCGAGCTTCGCCGGCGAGTTTCCGGCCCGGCGCCGCCGCACGCCGGCGTTCCCGCCGCCACCCGACCGCCCCTTTCCTGTCAGCCGTCCGATGCACATCCAACGGTCCACGTTCATCCTAACCCGAGTCAATCCGGCCGAATAATGGTCAACCGAGGCCATTTTGCAATAGAGACCCTAAGCTTTTCCTTATTCAACCTGCCGTCCTGTTTAGTTCAAAAATAATTAGATTTAGGTCCTGAATTTTACAGAAAACCCCCTGAGCTTCTCTGTTTTTGTTCCCGCAGTCCAGCCCCTGTGTTTTTGCGTGTTAGCCCTCGGGTTTTAACGCGTAATTATGTTTTAGCCCTGGTTTCTTTCAGTTAAGCCCCTGGAAACTTAGTTTCTTTGCCAGCAAGTCCCTAAAACTTGTTTTGGCCATATCTTTTCCGTTTTAGCTCCGTTTTTAGCGTTCTTAGTGTCCAAACGTTCGTCTTTTCAAGCTTGTTAGTTTTAGATGCTTGTTTTAGTCTGTTAGAAATGTTTGATGTACTGTTTTCTTATTGTTTTATTGTTTTAATCGTAGATCTCGAGCCAGTTGCAACCGAGCCGCCCGTCAACGCGGATCAAGAACAACTTTTCGAAGAAGAAGAGGATTTCTTTGTAGAACGAGGCAAGTGGCCCTCCCCGCATATTCTTTTTGTCCTATATAACTGCATGTCAAACTAAAATTTACTTTTATTGCATTAATTTGAAGGGAACACCTTTTTAAGGATTTATCTAGTCTTGTACCCATGATTCCCTGTAAACAACCCCGATTTAAATAATATTTTTGGGATTAGTTCATTCTTAGTGTTGCAATACCTTGGGAGTGGTTAAATTGAATCTTTGTAAAATTATTGATCATGACAACTCTCATGACTACTTTTATAATAAATGTTGGTTAATACAAGAGAACAATTATTTAATCGGAACATGGAGAACCACCCAAGAAAACAGTGCAACCATTGTGACAAAATGGGCTCTGACCTTAGCCAATTAATTAGGTGTGCAATTGTACCGATGTCCTTATCCGAAAGGAGCAAAGGGGGTTTAGGGTTGCAAGGGTACAGCCCGGTCCTTTTGGGGTAGCAGCCTTTGCTAAGGTGTTGACCATCAGGGAGGGTTGTGGTCCGCCCTAGCTGTAACTCTTGCGGGTTATTGGACTTTTGCATATCTTTGTAAAGGCTTCGAAGTGGACCCCTAGCCACTCACCTTGGAAGTGTTTAAGGGTTTGGCCAACCCGGGCAACATGGGGAACACGAGCTATGGTGAAAGTGTACAACCTCTGCAGAGTGTAAAACTGATATATCAGCCGTGCTCACGGTCAAGAGCGGCTTGGACCCTCACATGATAATTGAACATAAAGATGGAATATAAATTGTGGTTTTACCCGTGGGTTTTGGAAAGGGATGTTCTTTTAAATGCTTAAGTGGATTGGTATAAACTTACATCTAGTAAATAGGAAATTGCTAATAAAACTTGACCAACTTTAAAAAGCACACTGCTGTGAACCATAGCCCATCCTTGTGGCCTTGCATCTTCCCCCCGCTTGCTGAGTACCTAGTTAGGTGTACTCACGCTTGCTATTGCTGATTCAGAAGAAGGAAATGGAGAAGAATACTACAGCGACTACGATGAGTTCTGAGGCTTGCGTTTCCCCCAGTCAAGATGCCTGTGGAAGATGGAAGCTGAAGACGCTTCGCTTAGCTATCGCTTGTTTTGCGATAAAGACCTTCGTGTCACCCAAGAGTGTAATATGAATATTATAATAAATCTCTTGTACTTTAGAACACTGTGTTTCGATATTACACTCTTTTGTCTATCATATGTGTGTAAACATGATCCTGGCGCACATATGAGACGCACTTGATTTTCCCTCGAAAATCGGGTGTGACACGAAGCAAGTATCTATCTGTATCCTCTGATCTGCTCGATAATCAGTAGAATACCTCTACCAGACTCATACCCTCTCTCCTTGTTGTCGTCATCCACCTCATCCATTCCATTTCATCCACTTCATCCACTCCATTCCATCCAATATTTCTACCTAGGAACACTTAGTTTAGATTCAGACCACTTCTCGTTCTCCGTGGAAATCGATACCTTGGAATACTCCCGGGTGAAAGCTACATCGGTATCCGTCCGCTTGCGGATTTATCTGTAGGCCGTAAGGAGTGCCAACAAGCTTTCTGGCGCCGTTGCCGGGGAACGGTATCTGTTCTGATTCCGAACCCAAGTTGCCCGTGTATCCCAGCACCATCCACCACATGGATTCCACTCTCACCTTACGCCAACACTCGGCTCCAAAGGGCAATTGTTTGGAGCCTCCACCATCATCACATCCCATATCCACACCCGGATATGAGCTACGTCCCGACTTCATAGCCATGGTTCATGAGCAATCGTTCTCAGGAACGAATGACGAGAGTCCATACGCGCATTTGCGCGAGTTTGAGCAACTCTGCTCATGTCTGACCATTGCGGGCATGACACAAGAGACACTCAAATAGAAGCTATTCCCGTTCTCATTGACGGGAGGAGCAAAGAAGTGGTACTCTTTGTCTGTCGGTATTATGGAAGGAAGATGCTCAATTCGAACCACAACCTTACTCTAGCCTGGACTACTATCCTCCACTCTACACCACTCCCTACGATTTTGACGATGGTCTATTCGATGACATCGACTGTGCCATACGTTTCCCACGGGGACAATGTGTAGAGCAAAAGGATCCACCACCCGACAAGGAAGCACTAGAATATCAAAGAGAGTACTTAGGCCGTCTCTCTGCCATCAAAAGTTGGGAATGGCTAGAGGAGGCAGAAGCCTCGACCGAGGTCGTTAAAATGCCCAAAAGGATCCAAACAATCTTTTGTGAAGTTATGGGCATGGACAAAGAAATCGGGTATGACCCGAGCCTCGGAATCAACATAATCTCTAGCTCTTTGGTGCGAGCGCAACTCCCCGATGAACCATGGTCATTATCTCAGAAACGTTTAAGGTTCACATCGGGAAGGATCCTCGACTGTTTAGGGATCTTGCGGGTCATACCCGTTAAGATTAACGACCCTGAACTTTTCTTGGATTTCCATATCTTTGACCTACCCAACGATTCCACACATTCCATCTTTATTGGTAGGCCAATCATGAAAATCCTAGAAAATTCACCAATAATCCAGCTAGAGCTTAGGATCGGAGAAGAACTCGTCCCAGTCTCTTATTCCTATTCCTTGAATATCCCAATAGAGACAGATCCCGATCCTGAGCCAATAGAGGAGGTCATGTCAACATCCTTGATAGACTTAGAGCAACCTTTCCTAGAAGAAGATGCCCAATTCCTTATGGAGGAAGAAGAGATTCATCCTCCAGTCGAACCTAAGCCTCTTCCCTCTGGATTGAAGTGTGCTTCCCTCTTTAAGGACGGACAAACTCCAGTGACCATCAGTGACAAACCCCCTGGAACCCAACCGACTTTCACTGTCCTGGAGGAGGATCGATCAGTCTTAGGACACTCGATCCAAGATTTCAAAGGGATTACTCCTAACCTTCATACACATCATATCCCTATCTTATCTTACCTTGGGGTCGACAATTGTCACGAAGATTCGTCTTTGATCGGGGAAAGACTAGATTCAAAGCCTAAAGCCATCATCTTCTCCTGTCATACTCCCAAATACGACCCTATGCGTACACCTCCCACGAGAAAGGGGATTCGTAGTTCCTTTGGCCACACCGGGCTTTATAGGTGTTTCATCGAAAATTTCTCTCTAGTAGCCCGATCATTGACCACTCTCTTAGCCAAAGAACCCCTCTCGTCTCTAATCAAGAGTGCTATGCTTCCTTTCAAACCCTATTTCACACCCTAAGAAAGCACTCAATTCTGCTCCCATCATCCGGTCTCGCGACTAGAGCATCCCATTAGAAATCATGTGTGATGCTAGCAATTATGCTGTTGGAGCTGTTGTGGGCCAAACCAAGGAGAAGAAGCATTATGCTCACTGGCCCCAGCTCAACTACGCAACCACGGAAAATGAACTCTTAGCAACTATGTTTGTTATAGACAAATTCTGGTCCTACCAAGTTAGGGCAAAGGTCATAGTCTATTCCGACCATACTGCTCTGAAGTATCTTTTGACCAAAAAGGATGCGAAACCAAGACACACGCTCCTTGAGATCACAACACTAGAGCCGTGGTACGCCACCATAGTTGACTTCATGGTGCAAGGGTACGTCCCATCAGGTGAAAATAGGGAAAGATTGGTTTATGATAGCAGACTTCACCTATGGGACGATCCATGTCCCTTCCGGATTTGACTCCTTAGATGATGCATACCTGCACCTAAGGCACATAAAGTCTGGGAGAGATATCTTGCAGCACCTTATGGAGGTAATTATGGAGCGTTCAGAACAAAGGTCTGGCAATATGGAGATGCTAAGAAATTTAGCAAGAGATGCCCACACTTCCAGAAACATGGGAATATAAGAGACACCAAGCCACTTACCAGTAGTCTTCAAGTAGAAACCTTTGGTGTATGGGGAATAGACCCCATGGGTTATTTCCCTAACTCAGAGAACTACGAGTTTACTCTGGTAGCCATAGATCCCGTCTCTAACTGGGTAGAAGCCAAGCCCTATCGAGCCGCAGCCACCAGGCACGCTAAGCAAATATCCCATGAAAACATATTTCCTTGCTTTGGCGTCCTGGGCTAGTCGTAGAGGCCCCCATCTCATTGACTCCATCTCCCGGAAATATCTAAGCTTGGGGGAGCCGCATTTTATAGCCACACCTTCTCACCCCCAAACTAATGGTCAAGCAGAACATCAGCACTCACATCAAGAACATTCTGCAAAATCGTCAATGAGATGGGTGTGCAGTAGAGAGATAGGCTCACTGATGCACTCTGGGCATACTAGACCACTCTAGTTGGGCAAACTAGGACAATTCGGCCGAACCATGCTAGTTCGACCGAAGGACCCCTGTTTTGCCCCTTGAGCATCCATTTGGACCCTAGATCCTATCTCTATCCCAACCACCCAATCCTTATCCAAAGACCTTTCCTCACCCAGGGGTTCCCTCTCCAAGAGTATCACGAGCAAAACTATCAAAACTCTTAAAGCCTTCTGATTGAACATCCCGAGGAGGAAGAAGAGGAGCCCATGGATGAAGAGCCTGAATGGAGATCTGGTGCAAACACACCAGAAATTTAACAATCTCGATGAGAAGGTCATCAAAGGCGGGCCTTGGCAGATGGACAAGGATGACAAGATCAATGTCCTCTGCCAAGCACCGACAGCCAAATTCAAGAGGCTTGCCAAAGCTACGTAACATCTAAGCTTTTACGATCCATCTATAGAGTAGATGTCATGTGGTTGTATCCTGTAGAGCACCATTAGTTTCAATTTATTTTCCAATTCAATTTCCCTTTGCTCAAATCATTGTTTAGGAGGTGCTCTAATTATTTCCCTTCCAACACATTTTGTTTCCAACCTTAGCTTGATGAATAAATAAAATAAGAGTTGAATGCAGAAAGAATAAAATTGTCACTCCGGTTGGTGCATTTGAGCCAACCGGAGACCGGAGATTGCCCTGTCTAACAGAAAGATACATGAGTACAGGCATGACACAGTGGAGGAACATGACAAGAACACGTAGGATGACCCATTCGGCTGAATCATTTGGTTCGGGCGAATTGGCTTGTCTAGGCGACCTTGTTGGTTTAGGCAAACCAGCCAGACTCAACCACTTCGCACGCACGCACGCTGTATAATGCCTTGCACGACATCCGAGAGCAGGCCGACCAGCTGACTCTGTACCTTTGAAGGTTGAATCCCTACCAGTGAAGAGTCCAAGCTTGGGGGAGGACCCCCATCACTGTCTCTTATACACATCTATGTGTATAAGAAGAATTTATTCAAGCATATGTTCTATGTTTATCATATTTGTTCGCTATATGTGTACTATGACTTCCTGGGCACACATATAGCCGCATTCGGATTTTTGTGAAAATCCGGGTGTGACAGATTGGTATCAGAGCCGTGCTGACTGTAGGATCGCAGCCTAGTTAGAATGGTTGAATTAAACCTTAGGAGACCACCATGATTATGTGTTATATGTCGTCTAGTCTCACTTTTTCAAAACTCAAATCCAGTCGAGTCTTGTGTGAATCATGTGTTTAGGTGCTTGAAATGATTGTCATTATTCTTATGATTGATTTGGATTTTTGTATTGATTGTGATGGGCGTAGACACAAGTCTGCCACCGTCTAGATGCAGGACTAAGGTTTAAGGACTTTAGTGATTACATAGAGGGGGGTATTCATTTCTCTTGCTCTTTTTCAATCAAACCCTCCATCGTAACAAGATAGTAAACCTCTGAAGTCATAACCATCGGAGTTTTTATGAGACTTATTTATTGATGATAGATGGTGAACACAAGAAGCAACGCCAGTGCCAGCGGGCTGCCGCCACCACCTCCCACCATTGAGCAGATGATGCTCACACAGACCCAGCTGATGCAGCAGATGGCTCAGACGATGGCGATGATGCAGCAGAACCAGCAGAATCCATCACAACACAACATGCCGCCCCATGAACATGCCGCCCCGTGACAAGAGGGGTGAATTCCTGAAGGGACGTCCTCCTACCTTCAGCAAGGCCACCGACCCCTTGCAGGTTGATGATTGGCTCAAGGCGGTGGAGAGGCAGCTCGACATCGCGCAGTGCAACGACCGGGAGAAGGTGTTGTACGCCGGAGGACAGCTCTAGGGACCGGCATTGGAGTGGTGGGACTCATACCACTACGCTCACGTCGACCGTACTCAGATCACCTGGCAGGAGTTCCGCAGTAGCTTTCGCTCCCACCATGTGCCAGAAACTCTGATGACCCTGAAGAAGAAGGAGTTCCTAGCACTGAAGTAGGAAGGGATGAGTGTCACCGCCTACCGTGAAAAGTTCATCGAGTTGGCCCGCTATGCTCCGAAGGACGTGGACACCGACAAGAAGAAGCAGTCCAGGTTCCGCGATGGCTTGCAGGATGCACTGTAGTTCCAGCTGATGTGCACCAGGTTCCCCAACTTCCAGGAACTGGTGGACGGTGCTTTGATGTTGGAACACAAGCGCCATGAGATAGAAGAGAAGAAGAGGAAGTTCCAGGGCCAGCAGATTGGGAGTAGCAGTCGCCCCCGTTTCGTTTCTCCTCAGGGCAGCCAACAGATGGGGAGCCAGCAGCGCTTTGGCCAGTACCAGCAGCACCCCGAGTACCCCCAGTTGCCACAGCAGCAGCATTTCCAGAACCAGCTGTAGAATGCCCCAGCTCAGCGCAACCAGGTGCAGCCAGTTCAGCGCCCCGCCCCAGCCGGCAATGCACCAGGGGGGCAGAAGTGCTTCCATTGTGGCGAGCCAGGACACTATGCCAACGCCTATCCCCGCAGAGTCCAGAATGCCGCTGGCCAGAACAACAATCAGAGGGCTGGACTATCGCAGAATCAACAGCAGGGCCATGCAAACCGTGCTCCACATAACCCCGCCAGAGGCAAGCTCAACCACACTGGGGCGGAGACCTTTGAGGGAGCTACTGATGTGGTAGTGGGTACGTTAGTCCTGGAGTCTATTGGTTTCGACCTGATTCTTGGTATGAGTTGGCTAGCCAGATATGATGCAGTGATCTAGTGCGCCAGGAGGACTGTACAACTGACGGTAGCGTCGGGAGATAAGGTAGAGTGGCAGCCAATCCTTTGGAGCATACTCAAGTCAATCAAGCTGATGGTGCATCTCCTGGAGACATCAGGGTGGTAAGCGACTTCTCGGATGTGTTTCCTGAGAAATTGCCAGGTATGCCCCTAGATCGTGAAGTTGAATTCATTATTGAACTTAAAACTGACACTGCACCTATAGCTAAAAAGCCATATAGAATGGGAGTGAAGGAGTTGGAGAAACTTAAGGAAGAATTAAGCTCCTTGCTAGCCAAGGGGTATATTCGTCCTAGTGCTTCACCATGGGGAGCACCAGTATTATTCGTGGACAAGAAGGATGGGACACAGAGGATGTGTGTGGACTATCGAGCCCTTAACGAAGTGAACGTCAAGAACAAGTACCCGCTGCCAAGGATTGATGATTTGTTCGATCAGCTGAAGGGAGCTTGTGTGTTCTCCAAGATAGACCTTCGATCGGGTTATCATCAGATGACAATCCGGTCATTGGACATACCCAATACGGCTTTCACTACTCGGTACGGGTTGTACGAGTTCACGGTTATGTCCTTTGGACTGACCAAAGCTCCTGCATACTTCATGTACTTGATGAATAGTGTATTCATGGACTACCTTGACAAGTTCGTGGTGGTGTTCATTCATGACATTTTGGTCTTCTCAAAGAATAAAGAGCCAAGAATGAAGAGGAACATGAAGATCATTTGAGGATGGTGATGCAGAGACTCCGGGAACATCAGCTATATGCCAAGTTGAGCAAGTGCGAGTTCTGGTTGAAGGAAGTGGCATTCTTGGGATACGTGCTATTCAATGGAGGAGTGGCAGTATACCCGAAGAAGGTTAATGATGTGTTGAGCTAGAACCCGCCTAAATTTCTTCCCAGTTTCCAAGGTAGCCAGCCTCCGAGTCGAAGTTATCACCTTTAAGCAATTAAAGGGAGAATCATTAGTAGCTGCTTGGGCTTGTTTCAAGCAAATCTTGGCATCCGGACCAGACCTAAGCCTACCAGAACCTGTTGTTTTACAACACTTCAGCCTTGGCCTCTGTCCCGTAGCCACCACTTTCTTGGACTCTGCTTCGAAAGGGTCGTTTTTTTCATTTGACTCCCAGTGAAGCAAGGAAAGTCCTACGAGGGTAGTCCTGGACCGTATCCTAGACAACACTCCCTACACTGGAGTCTATGACGAACTCCCCGATGAAGAAGAGAAGCAGCCTAAACCTAAAGAGCCAGTACAATCCCAATCCAAACCAATTAGCTCTTCCAGTCCATCAGAACCCGATGCTCATTTCGAACCACAATCATACCCTAGCCCAGACTACTATGATTCACTCTACTCCACTCCCTATGATTTTGACGATGATCTATTCGATGACATCGGGAGTGTAACGAGTTTCCCTCGAGAACACCATGTAAAGCCCATAGATCAGGCCCCCGACAAGGAAGAACTCGAATACTAGAGAGAATACCTTGGACGGCTCTCTGCTATCATGTGTCGGGAGTGGCTAGAAGAGGCAGAAGCCTCAACCGAGGTCGTCAAGATGCCCAAAAAGATTCAAAGGATATACTGTGAGGTCCTGGGCAAAGACAAATAAATTGGGTATGACCCAGGCCTCGGGATCAACATAATCTCTAGCTCGTTGGTGCATGACCAACTCCCTGGTGTACCTTGGTCATTTTCTCAAAAACGACTAAAATTCACTTCAGGAAGAATCCTGGATTGTTTGGGGATCTTGCGGGTCACACCTATTAAGATTAACGACCCTGAACTCTTCATGGATTTCCATATCTTTACTTTTGCATCCTCAACTCTTTTCCCGGGCC
>OAMR01000352.1:102816-126203 GCA_900205405.1 Echinochloa crus-galli | reverse complement strand
AGTTTCCTTGGAATGGCTGGATACTATAGGAGGTTTATTGAAGGATTCTCCAAGATTGCTAAACCCATGACGGCGTTATTGGAGAAAAATGCCAAGTTCATCTGGACAGAGGAGTGCCAAACCAGCTTTGAAGAGTTGAAGAAGAGGCTGACAACAGCACCTGTACTGGTATTTGTCACACCCGGATTTACACAGAAACCCGAATGCTTCTATATGTGTGCCCAGGAAGTCCACAGAACACATATAGATAACAAATATGATAAACAGAGTACATATGCTCGAATAAAATGGTTTTACATCAGAGTTTGTCTCAAATAACTAAATAAAACAGCGGAAGACTTAATAAGTAACTCTCTCTAAACGAAGACGAAGCCGATCTCCATTGACCGGTCAACGGACAGCGGTTGAAGGTTTTCCTAGAACCAGAACCTCCACCACTCGACGAATTAGATGTCGTCGAGTTCATAGAACTCGGAACCCCATCCGGCTTTAGATAGAGCACCGTTTAGTTCAGTTTAGTTTGGTGTGTTAGTTAATTGTGTGATTCATTTATTTCCTTAGACTCATGATTAGGGTGCTCTGAATTTTCCCTTCCAATCATTTGTTTTTCCAAATCTTAGCTTGATGAATAAATAAAATTAGAGTTGAATGCAAAAAGAATACTTCCTTTGAATAAACACCCAACCATGCATGGAATGAAACATATGCCTCTCACTTTGGAAATGATGAATGGTTGCTCTGTCATTAATTTTGCTAGTACTTTGTTGCAACTAGTTGCTTGACTATGCTTGAGTTATTTGGCATGAGTAGAAATGAACCTGAAAACCTTGTGGGAGCATATGCCTTATTCCAAGTCTAGGTTGTTGTGGGGATTGATATAGTGAGACTTCGGTTGAACTCTATTTCTCCTCTTAGTATGGTGAAAATCTCGGATGTTTATGCTTTCAAAAATAAAACAAAGTTCCTCATTGGTCAAACATTCCTACCAGAGCCATATGATAGGATTAGTTTCAATCTTTCTACTCATATGCTGCTTGTTATCTTAGTGAGCTTTGTCAAATTGTTGTGACCTTTGAGTGAAGCTTTCATATTCTTAGAGATCGAGATCCACGTACACACACCACCTCTCACTTGCAATTCCTACACTGGGAGTTAGCAACCACTTCCACCATCCACTCACAAAAATAAAATGCTCCATGTTCTATGATTTTTCTCTCCAAATATTCTTGATAGAGACATGGGCTATGCAAAAAGAAAAGCATGCCAAAGAAGCATGGCAAAAATAAAAAAAAAGAGAAAAGCATGTCAAGTGGCATGGCAAAAATATGAGAATAAAAGATAGCCCATGTTCTCAAAAAAAAATCAAGGAGAGGGAGATTCATCCCAAGGAGCTCCACCATGTTCCATTCCACCATATTCCATCCCACCATATTCCACTCCATATATCCCACACACTTGGCCGAATCCTTGGATTCGCCCGAACCCTGGAATTCGCCCGAATCAGGGGGAACCGACCCCTGGCTCCCTTGGCCGGTACTCCTCCTCAACTATCATTAGCCACTATAAATAGAGGTGTCCATTCACTTGTAACACACACACACTCAAGCCAAGGAGATCTCATTCCACTTCTTTCTAGTTGAGTTAGGATAGTTTAGTTGGGAGCTTGTTGGCGGTCGTTACAACCCAAATTCGACCACCAATACGCGGGAATAAATGAGAGACTATGCAACATTCCATGTACTTAGGTTTTATTTCTAATGGAGTTCCACGAGTTTTGGTGAGTGTCGCTTGTGCAGGTACAACATTGCGAAATACGTGCTATAGGGGTCGGAAATGACTGAATCGGCCGAACGACCCGTTCGGCCGGTTACCCCCCTTAGCCGTACAGGCCGCCGGGAGCCGTCCACGTCTACAACAACCAAGCAACGTAGGACGCCCGCCAACTCATTTCGGAGCACCGACATGTCATCCTGGGCCGAATCAACTCAAACCCAAGCACCAGAGGCTAGCTAGAGGGTCCAGGAGAGAGAGGCGGTGCAGGGGAGCGCGCTGGGCGAAAAAGCCCAGTTCGGCCGAACTCCTTGGTTCGGCCGAACCGACCCCAGCACAGCACCGCCTTCCAGCAGCTGATCCAGGCTCTGGGAAGGTAAGGCGGCGCACGTGGCACTTTGGCCGAACTCCCTGGTTCGGCCGAACGGCACGGCACCGCCTCCCAGTTCCTTGCATGCTACTCTGCCTCCCACCGACCCTGGCCAGCTATAAATAGAGCTCTCCTTCGCCTGCATCAGCACACAACACAAGAATAGAGTGCAGGCGAAGCACTGTTAGTTCTCCACTTGTATTAGACTGGAGAAAGTCAAGTTTTTGGGGCTGAGATACTAAGAGAGGCAGAGCGACAAGTGCAAGTGATCAGGAAAAACTTGAAGGTGGCACAATCCCAGTAGAAGAGTTATGCTGATGTCAGACGGAAGGATCTTACCTTCGAAGTCGACGACTTTGTGTATCTCAAAGTGTCACCGATGAGGGGTCTAAAAAGGTTTAATGTCAAGGGCAAACTAGCGCCTCGCTACATTGGACCCTTCAAGATATTGGAACGGATAGGTGAAGTGGCGTATAGGCTAGAGCTACCTGAGAAACTGGCCGGAGTGCACAATGTGTTCCACGTGTCGCAACTGAACTAATGTTTGCGAGTACCTGAGGAGCAGATCCCGATAGATGAGCTGAACATGCAAGAATATCTCACCTACGAGGAGTATCCAGTCAAGATTTTGGAGGAGTCTGAGAGGGTGACAAGAAACAAAGTCATCCGGATGTGCAAGGTACAATGGAACTGACACTTAGAGGATGAGGCGACTTGGGAAAGGGAAGAAGACCTCAAGGCTGAGTACCCACAACTGTTCACATCCACATCCGAATCTCGAGGACGAGATCCATCTTAAGGGGGGTAGGTTTGTAACACCCTAAAAATGCCCTATTTAAAATTTTACTAATTAATTTGCTTTTTATTAAAATGCTCATGATTAATATGGGGTAAATAAATAATTTCTAGAAATTAAAATGAAATATAAGGTTTAGAAACATTCTCCCTCCCTCCCCTCTTTTACCATGCGCGGCCCAGCCCCTCTTTCTTTTCCTCGCACCGGCCCATCAACTCTGCAGCAGCCCAGCTCCGCTCGGCCCAAGTCGCACCGCGTCGGCCCAAACCGCTGTGCCTCCCCTCTCGCCTCGGCCACTGCCACGTGGGGCCCGCATGGTAGGGTCGTCCCTTACCTGAAGCCTCCCGTCCCGAGCTCGACACCGCGCGTCAACACCTTGGCCCAAGGCCTGGGCTGCCCCTCCCGTGCCTGTGGTCCTCCCCCGAAGCTTCCACGAAGCTTCCCCGCGCTCACCCTTCCTTCTTCACTGCGCTCCCTGCATGGAAGGCATCTCCCCGTAAGGAAAGACCCCGCCAGCCGCCGCCGCCCCCAATCCGCGCGCACACACCAAGGCAAGCCCCCGGGCTATAAAAGCCGAGCCCTGCACCCCCAATTCCACATCCTAGCCCTCGCCCCGAGCTCTCGAGCCTCAAGCCCCTCCCCTCAAGCTCACTGCGCGCCACCGCCCGAAGCTCACGTTGCCACCGTCGACCATCCTCCCCGGCACCGCTCCGCTCCCCGCAGCGCTTCGGGAAGCCTCTCCACGTGGTAAGGGCCCTCCCCAACATGTTAAACCGCCAATTTGAGGCCCAATTCGAGCTATCCACGCTCACCAACACCGCCAGCCGCCGGTCCACATCGGCCGCCATCTCGGTGCCCTGTTTGTCGTCACTAACCCCCTAGGTGCAGTCGCCATCCTGCCCTGGAGCCGTAGGATCAAACCGCTCCGCAAATGATGCTCCGTAGCTCAAGTTAAGCCTCACTCCGGCGAAGTGCCACTGCCTCGCGCGCAGCGCCGCCGCGTCCTTGCGTCGCCGCCGGTTACTCCACCCCTCCCACAAACCCTTGCCAAAGACACCCCCTGCCCTTTTCCAGAATCAACCCGCGGTCCACTCCAGTTGTAAAAATATTTGCATCTAGTTCCTTTCTTCGTGTTTAGGCACCTAAGCTTTTGAATAATAGAAACCGCCATCCTGTCTCATTATTTTTGCATGCTAGCCCTCGTAGTTTTACTCATAATTATGTTTAGGTCCTCAGTTTTTCACAAATAAGCCCCTGGAAACTTTTAAACTTCGCCAGCAAGTCCCTGAGCCTTAGAAACGCCATAACTTTATCGTTTTAGCTCCGATTAGTGTGATTCTCCCACTCATGTGTTCGTAGCGAAGCATAAATTAGTTTGAAAACCTTCTTTTGCTCTATTTCTATTGTTTGGTGTACTGTTCTAATAGAATAATTCTTGTTTGCATGTATTGGCTTGTGTGGATGCTTGTGTGGTGATTCATGTCCAGTCGGTGAGCCGTTTGCGTTGGAGTTCGAGTACGAGGAGGGCTTCCAGCAGCAGCAACAACACTTTGAGGAAGGCAAGTTATGGCACGGACAATCCTTGCTACATACCCACTTTGTAATAAATTATTTCATACATGCGTGTGTCTAAATTGATGTACCTTTAAGGTTGTACCTAGTCTTGATTATCTTGTCCTTGTTTACCTTGGGTTTATGCATATGGGTAGAATCCTTGCTATTCACAACTACCATCACCCTTGTTTAACTGTTAATTTTGACTTAGGGAGCTAGAGCATGTGCTTCGTGCTTTGTTCTAGTGTCTCTCCGTAAGGTTCGGTTCTTAAAGCGGCAACACAAGAGCCTGTCGCCACCGCTAGAACTATTATGGCTCTAGTCTTGGTTAAGTAGCTTGTACGTCTCTAGCTTGCAGTAGTTATCGACGGGCCGATGGCGTTATGGGAAGCAAGGCACGGGGTGTTTCCTAATTCCACTGAGGACGGGTGATCCGTTGGCTATCTCTCGTTAGGCACAGTCCCGTGTTGGGAGTCCCTGCGATGGGGAACTCCACACATTGCGCAATGTTGGGGTGTGATGCCCGTGCTCTGGACGCCATTGACCCCCTTATGGTGTGACTTCGTAAGCGTCAGTCAACCTCAGTGCCTAGGGTCTCACCACCTTGTTGTACCTTAGCGGCTACTATCTTGTTAGGGTGTCTTGTGAAAAGCCTCGTAGCGTCCCTATGCGATCACACCTTGGAAGTGTGATTCATGAGGTCTGATCCACCTCCGCATGGTTGGGTTTAAAGTTCTTTTGAGCTTTTATGCGACTGGTGGATAAAGGGAGAAACCTCTGCAGAGTGTAAATCTATCATGATAGCCTTGCTCAGGGTCACGAGCGGCCTGGATCCTTTTTTATTAGAAGATGATGTTTATTTATGCTTAATGTCACTTATAATTTAATAATTGGGTTGCAACTGGGTTCTATTCACTTGTAGTAACTTGGATAATATTAAAATGAACCAACTAAAAATGCTAATGCAGCTAAGCCGTATCTAGCCTTAGTTTGAGCATTCATAGACCCATGCTATACTTGCTAAGTAAATGTTTTACTTACACTTGCTATTATTCAACAATATCTTGGATGGGTAACAGATTGAGTTGTGCATGAGTCTGCTGCTGAGTTTCCAGAAGATCTGTGGTACTACTGAGTTGCGTTCTCCCAGTCAGAGTCCCTGTGGATTACGACTTTGCTTAGTTGAGAGTTATTAGTCTTCCGCTGTATTGGTTAGTTTATTTATGTTAAAACTCTGATGTAAAACTCTATTTATTCAAGCATATGTTCTTTGTTTATCATATTTGTTTGCTATATGTGTACTATGACTTCATGGGCACACATATGGCCACATTAGGGTTTCTGTGTAAATTCGGGTGTGACATTCACTCCACAAGCCTACATTCTAACTAATTTATATTGCTACAATATAATTAACAATAGACGACATGCCATTGACCAAGTCCAACCACATAGATACATAGCAAAGATTTATAGACAAGAAAAGATATTATTTTGGGTGATTATATGACATGCTACTGTATATACGATATAAATAAAGGACTAATTAACACATGTCTAACATATATTTGGTAATTGAATGAAACACCAAGTGGCATGGAAGGGATACAAATCAACAAAAAATCTACGCTCAACTATATTAAAGGATATTTAACTAAAAATTTTGAATCTAAATATTAGATTAGATAGAAAATGCTTTGGAAAAACCACAACTCACATAATTATATGGTTTTATTAAAATAATATAAATAAATAAAATTCAAATGACTCAAAATGGAACACCAATAAAATAAATTATATTTTTGGAAACAATTTGGTGCTAATTTTATATTTTCTGATTAAATATGAATTAGTTATCAATTTTAGGGATTAAATCTGATTTCTATTAATATACAACTATCTGAATCAAATATCCGGCTAGACTATCAGGATTATCCGACCGGATATCCGATATCCGACGGATAACGACCTTCCTATATTTGAATCTGTTATCCGAATAAAGTATTTGTATCCGCATCAGATATCCGAAAAAACATCCGGATATCCGAAAAATATATCTGAATCACTATCCGAGCTCCTTCAGTCGGTCGGGAAATATCCGTACCATTTTCATCCTTACCCAAAGGTGACCAGGTCAAATATGTCCTCCAAATTATGTTTAAAGTTTCTAACAATGAAGCAGAGTACGAAGCCATGTTGCACGGGTTCCGCCTGGCTGCATCGCTTCGTATCAAATGACTCATTGTCAACCAAGTCACAAAAGACTGGGGCTGCTCCAAAGAAAACATGGATGCTTATTGCGCAGAAGCTCGCAAGCTCGAGTGCAATTTCTATAGCTTAGAGTTCCACCATGTCATCTGCGACAACAACGTCGCTGCTGACGCCTTGTCCAAGCTAGGATCAAGCCGCGCGGATTGCCCAGCGGAAATATTCATACATGAATTACACCAGCCATCCATTAAGGTGTCGGCACCTAAAAGAAAGTACTACCAAGCTACTGCATCCAGACCTACAGGTCATGGTCATTGACACTGACTAGATGACTCCTTTCATCGAGTACTTAAAGGATCAGAAGCTCACAAAAGACAAAAAAGAATAAATATCCATCAAGCACAGAGCAGCAAATTATGTTGTGGTTGACAACACGCTTTATCGACGTGGGGGCTTCGGTCAACGTCCTTATGAAGTGCATCATAGCCGATCGAGGAAGAGCGTTGCTAGAGGAAGTCCATGGAGGTGTGTGTTGGCAGTCGTTACAGCCCAAATCCGACCACCAATACTCGGGAATAAATGAGGTTATATGCAACATTACATGTACTTAGTTTTTATTTCTAATAAAGTTCCATGAGTTTTGGTGAGTGTCACTTGTGCAGGTACAACTACGACAAATACGCGCTATTGGGGCCGAAAATGACCGAATCGGCCAAATGACTCCGTTCGGCCTGTTACCCCCATTAGCCGTACAGACCACCGGGAGCCGTCCACGTCACCGATGACCAAGAAAACACGATGCACGTCACGTGGACTACCGCCAACACGTCCCGGAGCACCGACACGTCAACCTGGGCCGAATCAAGACAAGTCCAAGCAGTAGAGGCCGGCCCAGGAGGGACCCAGAGCCGAAGGCGGTGCAGGGGGGCGGGCCTGGGCTCCCAGCCCAGTTCGGCCAAACTGGGGGGTTTGCCCGAACTGCCCCCAGTTGCCCAACCGACTCCGGGGGATGCATCTCGGCCATAGGTGGCTAAGGCGGTGGATTGGGCGTTCGGTCGAACGCCAGGGTTCGGCCGAAACGGCCGGCAACCGCCTCTGCCCCCTCCCTTGGCCGTTACCCTACCTGAACCGACCCTGGAGCACTATATATAGGACCTTACACTTCACTTGAAAACACACCAAGCCAAGGAGCTCATTTCCACTTTCATTCCAGTAGAGTTAGGATAGTTTAGTTGGGAGTTAAAGTAGAGTCGAGCTGAAATGAAGAATGAGTGTAGTTGGTATAACACTGATTCTTGAAGCTTTTGTTGAAAAAAAGCCACAGAGTCAAAAGGAGTGACATAGGTAGATAAAGAATCCAGGAGTCCTCTGTCTCTTCTCGTTGTCCTCCCAGCTATCTATCTCTTCTATCCCTTATCTGAGTATCCCTTGAGCTGTGTGTCCGGTATATCCACTCCTATCCAATACCGTTATCCCTTGTCTTGTTTAGTTGTGTACCCTTCTCTGATAGTCTCGAATATCTGTTCACTAGTAATCTTGTGAAAGCTTCCATGCGGAAATATAAATTACGATACCTTGGGATACTCCCAGGTGAAGTGCTACAGCGGTGATTCTGTGCGCTTGCAGAATATTTCTATATTTTACTAAGCCATACGGAAAACCACTGAAACACTCCTTACCCAGTACCAGGATTCTCAATTCTGATATTGGATCGTAAGAAGTGCCAACAGCGTGTGAGGGAATCACGCGGCTTCTCGCACACTAGTCGGGAAGGCCTAAAGGGTTGGTTTCTTTTGGCCAACAGCAAAGGCGGATGCAGAAGACATCATCAAGAAGTGCCAAGGCTGTAAGTTCTTCGCTCGCCAAGCTCACGTCCCAGCACACGAGCTCAACACGATACCCCTATATTGGCCTTTCGCTTGTTGGGTCCTTGATCTTGTGGGTCCTTTAGCTAAAGCTCCTGGTGGTTTCGAGTGGCTCATCATAGCCATCGACAAGTTCACCAAGTGGATTGAAGGTTAGCCGTTGGTCCACGCAAGGACGGATAACATAATCAAGTTTTTCGACGAAATCATCCAGAGACACGACGTCCCCAATAACATCATCACAGACCTAGGATCGGTTTTCACTAGTGAAGAATTCCAAGACTACTGCAAGAAATACTCGATCGAGATGAATTACGCCTCGGTCGCTCATCCACGCGCCAATGGACAAGTCGAGAAAGCTAATGGCTTATTGCTGCAAGGGCTAAAGCCCAGAATCTATGAACCACTGAAGAAATACTGTGGCAAGTGGGCCAAGGAATTACCGGTAGTACTCTGGGGGCTACACACTCAGCCCAGTCAGGCTACTAGGCAGTCGCCATATTTTCTTGTCTATGGCTCTGGAGCAGTCCTACATGCTGATCTCCTCTAGAGGCTCCACGACTTGAAAACTATGATGAACAACTCACCCAACAAGAAAGATACCAAGATGTTGATAGGATTGAAGAAGCTCGAGTGGTAACTCTTATTCTACACACTCGATATCTCCAAGGCCTATGACGCTATCATCAGTGCTCCATCCAACCTCGTTCCTTTGTCATAGGAGACTTGGTTCTGAAGCACATTCAGAAGACTGACGGCCTCCATAAGCTTATGTCATGCTGGGAAGCACCGTTCCTCATAAAACAAGTTACTAGGGCTGGATCCTATCGCCTCCAAACTCAAGAAGGCGAGGACTTGCCAAATTCTTGGAACATTGAGCACTTGTGGAAGGTCTACCCGTAAAGTGGGTTTATGTAAACTCTCCAGTGTATTCTCCATGATTAAAGATCAATAAAGATGATGTTTCCTTATCAACTAAAAGTTGCAGCGTGTCTCTCAATCTTCGCGAGTAAAACTCTTACTAGATAGGCCTTGTGTAAGCCTGCTGCCTAGAGCAGTCTATGGCTCTGAAGCAGTCCTACCTGCTGATCTCCTCTAGGAGGCCCCACGACTGGAAAACTATGATGAACAACTCGCCCAACTAGAAAGATTCCAAGATGTTGATGGCATTGAAGAAGCTCGAGTGGCAGCTCTTATTCAGAACACTTGATATCTCCAAGGCCTATAACGCTATCATCAGCGCTCCATCCAGCCTCGTTCCTTTGTCATAGGAGACTTGGTTCTGAAGCGCATTCAGAAGACTGATGGACCATTCCTTATCAATCAAGTTATTAGGGCTGGATTGTATCACCTCCAAACTCAAGAAGGCGAGGACTTGCCAAATTCTTGGAACATTGAGCATTTGCAGAAGTTCTACCCATAAAGCAGGTTTATGTAAACTCTCCAGTGTATTCTCCATTATTAAATATCAATAAAGATGATGTTTCACTGTCAACTAAAAGTTGCAGCGTGTCTCTCAATCTTCGCCAGTAAAACTCTCACTAGAGAGGCCCTGTGTAAGCCTACTGCCTAAAGGCACAGACCCGGGGTAATTTTAATCTTGCGCAAGGAATCCACCACTACTACCAATCAAAGTGGAGCTAAGCCTTAGAAGTCTTGGTTGAGCTGAACCAATCCATACACGGTTGTAGGAGCTAGTCTCATTTCCTTTGTCGCCTTACTTTCTTTGGAAAGCTTCAGGAATTTCTGCTGTTTTTGATCAAGACGATTACACTAGACTCCTTGATTTTTGCACTACAGGAACTCACTAGAGTCTAATCCTAAACGTGCTTTGAGTACATTAGTACCACTTTTTCGCGTAAAACGCACAACTCAAACTAATATAAGTAGTACCTTAGGCTTGTGTCAGCTTCCTATCTCGTCTTAACAAGACTAAAACAACCAAGCCTGCTACTGCAGATAAGCTTAAAAGCGCTCGAACCATGAGTCAAAGTTCTACAAGTACTCCACGCAAAAATGTACAGCATAAAGACTACTTAACAAATAGCAAATGAGAAAAACTACTTAACCAGTAGCAACAATCCAACGACTACTTAACAAGTAGTAAAGGTTACCGACTACTTAATCAGTAGCAATGCTAAACGACTACTTAACAAGTAGAACATATTATCGACTACTTAACCAGTAGCACACCCAGATGACTACTTCACAGTAGCAATATTACAATACAAGTTCAGTTTGCTCTCTCTTTACTCTAAAGAGTTGATAAAGTTTTCTGCAATAGGCTCAGTTTCAACTACCAAGGCCTCGTATTGCTCCAAAGTGCCTCCATCAGGTAGCATCTCCACTTCTAGCTTGACATCTGGGTTGTGTGCCTTCACCACGGCCAGCAGCCGGTTGATGCAGTCTTTCATGGTGTTCTTGCAAAAATCAGTAATCTAATCTAGCGCCATTCTAACACGCTCCAAGAACGACTGGTTGCTTGTCTCCGTACCTTCCGATGTTACCATCTCCAAGACTGGCAGCATGGGATCTTTAATTTCCTTTTTCTCCGCCTGCAGATTTTTGACTTCCTTCTGCTTGGCTTGTAGACCTGCCAGAGCCTTCCCAACGGATTTCTCGATGTCCACTCGTATTTGATGCTCTTTGGCAAGTTCTTCTTCTTTTTGCTCTATTAGCCTTTCTAGGCGAGTGCAATCTTCAGCTTTGGATTGTGACAGGTTGTTCCACGATGTGGCGGTACTCTATTCTTCCTTCAGCACTTTTTTCAACCCTGCATCAGAAGCGGGTGTTGTTAGTAAATAGCTTTCAAGTTATTACTTTATTGTCAGATTAAACATTTGATGTTACTTACTAGTATTTTCTTTTACCAATTAATGGTTGCGGGTGTCTAGCCTGGACCTCTCATCACTAATGCCTTCAAGTTGCTTGTGGAGACTGTCAATCTTCTGTTGATTCTCTACCCGAGTCTTCACGCACGCTTCAAAAGCTGCGGCTAGATCCTCCTCAAGCTCCTTGACACGTGCTTCTAGGCTGGCATGTCTGCAGTTTGTCTACCAAAGCCTACATTTAATGATATAATCATTATTGACTACTTTCTAGGAGTTTAACTAATTACAGGTCAAGTGTCCTTACCAGGGCCGCTTCCAGATGCTTCCTGAGTTGTATAGATTCACCCTTAGGGTTTTCTTTAGCCACTTCAACCTATAAGTTGGTTATGTGGTTGTTCATAAGACTACTTTGGTATAATATTTATAATCATGCTTTTAAACAAGGCTACTTCCAACTCTGGGAGTTTCTTCGCTTGCATGCAAAGTACTTCTGTCAACGTCCATGCTGGATGGCTCCTTTTCATTTATTCCACCTGTCTGTGGATTTTGCAGATCACACATCATATTTAAAATGAATAATGACCAAGGGATATGAATTGGTGGTCCAGATTTGACATATTTCATGATGGGACATACCTCTGCATTATCTCGAATGACTATTTCTTTTTCTATGGCTGCGGAGGTTGTGGGACCAGGATCCCTAGGGCCACTCATTCATGGGACTAAAACTACTTGATAGGGAAGGTTTAATTTGACTACTTTAAACTAGTCGGCTATGGTGCAAGACGGCGTAGTTGATTAGGAAAGACTAGTCGTGTACTATTAGGAGACTCCCCAAAGTACCCTGTTGTAGCACTCCTTGTTGTATACGACTAGAATTAGGTAACCGACTTGTAACTCTGCTCCCCGGATATATAAGGTGGAGTAGGGACCCCCTTAAAATAACTCAACTCACGTGCAATACAATCAAGCACACAGGACGTAGGGTATTACACTACTCCCGGCCCGAAACTGTCTAAATCATTGTGTTGTTCGTGCACTATCATTCCTAGAACTCGGTGAGACCCACAAATCTACTTCCTGGGGTACCCCCTAGCAGACGTGCTCGACATAAATCGTCAACACTTGGCTCCCACCGTGGGGCCTACTCACTGAAGCTCGACATTAGGCTTCATCACCGACGACATTGAGGAGGGTGCAACTTTCATCATCGGCGCATGGACCTTTGTTGCTGACGGCAAAGGTAACTTCGCAAGTTTCCTTGCTGAACGCCCAGGGCCATACTCGATGATGGCATCTCTAAGGGAGCCGCTCCGCGAAACACCCGCCTCGACAACCACTCCGGTGACGATTTCGATGTCGATTCCAAGACCTCACAGGAATTCGAGCTCGACTTCAACCCCAACTCTGATCAGGATTACTCCAAACGATATCGGGTACAACTCGCTTCCAAATATGGAAGGTGTTAGGAACTCTGAGATGGCTACGCCATCGGACAACCCCTCGAATCAATTCCTACTCGGAGTCCCTAAGGCCGCGGCTACATATCAACAGATTAACATTGCGGAGCAGAGGGAACACGTACTGAAAGTCGACAGTTCAACCATGGAAGGCAGAAAGGACTCTGAGCCGGCGTTTGAGCCATCAGAGGACAACGAAGTCGACGATTTCATGGTTCTACTGAGCGACAACCCTGACAACGTCGCATGCTTAACCTGTTGTGTCCACTTCAAGACCGACTACGACCTTGAAGAACCACTCGTGTACCTCCCATCAGGACTCGTAGTAACCAGGACACCAGGAGGACTTGTTGTTCACTGGCCTTGCACAATACCTACCGAAGCCTGTCGAGACAATGAGTCAAGGCTAGCCGCAATGATTCTGGAAGAACTACCCTACCAGAATGGTCAGACAGCTTCCATCACCTCCTCCTCCGATAGCACAGGGGACAACTTCTCCAACGCCCTGACCCTACTACTACAGACTTCTCCCGACCCCAGCAGACAAGTCTTCATGGCCGGCTCGAGCAATCAAGGCACACAATACGATCGCGAGTTGATTGGCGACATCTCCGAAGAAGAATGCACTGTCAATGGAAAATCTGAGGAACAGAGAACCTCAAGACAAGCAAGAAATGCCAAGCGAAAGCAAAGGCATCTTAACGCAACCATACGTGCTAACGCAACTCGAAACCCCACAAGAGTTTTGCGATGGTTGGGGATCAACCGGTGCTCCAAGACGCCCCAACGAACATCTTCGTCGCAGCAGAAATCGTCAGGTCCATGCCAGAAACACCACAAATTAGGCAGGTCCTGACTCTCCTAGAGACAGCTCGCGAGAACATCAGCACTGGTCCTACATTAAGCCACCACGCCTCAAGCGGCAGACGTCCTAGAGGCAGACCCTCGCACGACCCCACAACATTGGCCCACCCAAGTCGTGCTCCCCGAGAGCCATCGAGTGGAGCAGCTGGAAGGCAAGCTAACGCACAAGTCCCCAATTCCAGACCTCAAGATGGCAACAGGCCACGTAACGGGCCCAACCGTGATAGTGACCTCCGTTCCCACATCAACACCAAGCGAGATGCCCGCTCGGTGATACAGTCAAGTAGAGCAAACCAGATCAACTCAAAGCTTCGTAGGCGTGAAGAATTCGACCATCGCTATGGACCACTACCTAGTGACCACACTCACGACCGCGATCGCCCTCCACGCGGCCGCGACCGTGACCACCTACGTGATGCAGATCGTCAACCACGCAATAACGATCCCCAACGAGATAACAATCGCAACGGTGATCGCCCTCCATGCGGACGAGATTTTGACAAAAACCGCGACAACAATCACGGATGCCCGAGGCCTAACAATTCACCAAGCCACAACTCTGATTGTCGTAGAAACCACTATGACTCCGACCGTAGTGATGGTCATCGCGGACGTAATTGTTCGCCAGCAGACAAGTACGATGGCTTCATAGCATTCTCCAGCCGCATCAAGAAAATCAAGCTACCCAGCAAGTTCAAGACAATTGGGATCGAGAAGTTCATGGGCAAACAAGACCCTGAACAAAGGCCAAGAGTCTACTCGATTGCGATCCAGATGGCCGGAGGATGAAACGACGTAAAAGTCAGCTATTTCCCCATCATGATGGATACTACTCCACTCACATGGCTCGAAGTCCATCGACTCCGGGGAAGACCTCACCAAGAAGTTCACCGCCAATTTCTAGGGAACATGGTCTCAGCTTGGAACCCAATTTGAATTGGCAGCCTGTAAACAGGATAAAAGTGAAACCCTGCGCAAATTCATCAAGAGATTCTTTGAAAAAAGAGCAACAATTGTGGACATATCTGACCGTGAGGTCCTAGACTATTTCCATGACGGACTCTATGCCAGAGAACTACATCGTGAGTTTGGCAGACGACGCCCAACAACTATCCTAGAGTTGCGGTGTATGGCAGCCGAGTGGGCTGATCAAGATGATCGTGAGCGCGAGCGCTTTTACAGGCGTCACGACAACATCAATAATGACAATAACTATCACAGAGGAGGCAAGGATCGCCGCAACGATAATAACCATGATTTCAACCGCGACAACAAAAAGCGTAAGTCAGACAACACTGTCGCGACAGTTGAGCGGCCCCCGCAGAAGAAAAACACGGTCTCTATCGACAAAGTGATGAACAGACCATGTCCATATCATCCGAACAGACGACACAAGATGGCTGATTGCTTTCACCTTAAACAGGAATTTGATAAGCAAGGACCAGCAAAGACAGACAAAGAGGATGACAAGAAAGATGACAAGGATGACAACAATCATGACAATGGTTTTCCTCAAGTCCAGAATGTTGTAGTAGTCCTGTTTAGTGGTGAATCCTTAAATCAATCAAAGCGGGCAAAGAAACTGTCGCTCCGTGAGATCATGACAATTCAACCAGCCACCCCGACATACCTCAAGTGGTCCGAAATTCCCATCACATTCTCCAAAAAAGATCAGTGGCCCAACTTCGCCAATCCAGGTAGATATCCATTGGTTTTGAATCCAGTCATGGCACAAGCCAGACTAACCAAACTTCTCATTGACAGAGGCAGCGGCCTCAATGTCATCTTTGCTAAGACCTTTACCAAAATGGGACTCGATATCACCAAATACCTAAAGCCCACTGAATCTTTGTTCTACGGTATCGTGCCTGGTAACGCGGCAATTACTCTGGGACAAGTCACACTCCTAGTAACCTTCGGCACAGAAGCCAACTTCAGGATAGAGTACATCAAGTTCAAAGTAGCTGACTTTGAGACCTCGTATCATGTGATTCTTGGGCGTCCAGCCCTCGCCAGATTCATGGCGATTCCGCACTATGTATATCTTGTTCTCAAAATGCCTGCTCCTAAAGGAGTTGTCTCCCTAAAAGGAGATCTGAAGATTGTTTACGACTGTGATGTGGAAGTAGTAGAGTTCGCCGCCACCTCACATGTTCCTATCCAGATGCTGGAAGTACTCGCTCTAGCCAAGAAGTCAAAAGAAGAAGACTTGGAGGTCCCAAGCAAGAAGCCCCCAAGCACAAGTTTCAAGCCTTCTGAAGAAGTACAGCTTAAAACTATAGACCTTGAGATAAACGATTCGTCCAAAATAGCCCTTATAGGGGCTGACTTGGATTGTAAATAGGAAAACACGCTCGTCAAGTTCCTTCGTGATAATAAAGATATATTTGCATGGAAACCATATGATATGTCTGGTGTTCCTAGGGAGCTTGCCGCGCACAATTTAAAAGTTGATGAAAAAGTGAAGCCTAAAAGGCAACGCCTACGACGTTTTGCTCAGGACAGACATGACGCGATCAAAGTGGAACTCACCAAACTACTCGCAACAGGATTTATCAAAGAAGTTTTTCATCCCGAGTGGCTGGCCAATCCAGTCCTAGTCAAAAAGAAAAACAACAACGAATGGTGAATGTGTGTTGACTATACATATCTCAACAAACATTGCCCTCCAGACCCCATGGGTCTCCCGCGCATTGATAAATTTGTAGAGTCTACTGCTGGATGTGTGCTCCTCTGTTTCCTCGATTGCTGCTCAGGATATCATCAGATAGCCCTAAAAAAGGAGGACCATATCAAGACTTCATTCATTACACCCTTCGGTGCTTACTGCTACACGACAATGTCGTTTGGGTTAAAGAACGCCGGCGCCACATACCAACGAGCCATACAAAAATTCTTGTCATCCCAGATTGGCATTAATGTAGAGGCATATGTTGATGATGTGGTCGTAAAAACAAAAGAACCACAAAACCTCATCGCCAACTTACAAGAAACATTTGATAACCTCATAACGTTTTGTTGGAAGCTAAAACCCACCAAGTGTGTCTTTGGTGTTCCCTCAAGGAAACTACTTGGGTTCATTGTCAGTCACAAAGGCATCGAGGCTAACCCTTCCAAAATCACAGCTATCCTTAACATGGAAGCCCCAAGAAGTATCAAGGGAGTACAAAAACTCACGGGCTGCATAGCATCCCTCAATAGATTCATTTCAAGACTCAGAGAGAAGGGACTTCCTTTCTTCAAACTACTCAAGAACCGAAATCAATTCTGTTGGATAGAAGAAGCACATCAAGCTTTTGAACAACTCAAAGCCTACCTATCTACACCTCCGGTACTCGTGGCTCCTGCCAAAAATAACCACCTCTATTTATATATTGCGGCTACTACACATGTGGTCAGCACGGTCATCGTGGTTGAGCGGAAAGAGGCCATGTATTCCCAATACAATGGCCAGTATACTACATCAGTGAAGTACTCTCCGATTCCAAAATACGCTACCCTCAAGTACAGAAGTTACTCTATGCGATCTTTATTGCATCAAGGAAGCTAAGGCATTACTTTCAGGCTTTCCACATAACTGTGGTGACCAAATTTCCCTTAGGTGAAATTCTTAATAATCCTGACGCTACTGGACGGATATGTAAATGGAAGGCAGAAATAGCGGCATACAACCTTGACTTCACCTCTCAAACGGTCATCGAGTCGCAAACCCTTGCAGACTTCACGGTCGAGTGGATGGAGCTTCAGTACTTCAGAGCAACCACTCGCCCAGAACATTTGGATCATGTATTTTGATGGATTGCTAAAGCTGGAAGATGGCGGAGCGGGTGGCCTATTAATATCCCCAAAGGTGGCCAACTCAAGTACGTTTTGCAAATTCTCTTCAAAGTTACCAATAATGAAGCAGAATATGAAGCCATGTTACACGGACTCCGTTTAGCCGCATCCCTTGGTATCAAACATTTTTGCGTATATGGAGATACCGTTGTTGCTATCAATCAAGTTAACAAGGATTGGGACTGCTCTAAAGAGACAATGGATGCTTACATCAAAGAAGTCCGTAAACTTGAGCACCACTTCCATGGCCTCGAATTCCATCATGTCGTTTGAGACTATAACGTCGTTGCCAATGCTTTATCCAAGCCAGGTTCAAAACGTGCGGATGTTCTAGCGGAAATCTTCGTTCATGAACTACATTAGCCATCCATTAAAGAGCCAGCACTTGAGGAAACCACTCTAGTTCACCCACAACCAGAACTACAGGTTATGGTCATTGACTATGATTGGATGACTCCATTTATTTAATATCTGAGAGATCATAAACTTCCAGATGATGAGAAAGAATAAATATGTATCAGACGTAGAGTTGCGAACTATGTAGTGGGGGACAACACACTCTATCGACGTGTGAAAGCATCTAGGCCCCTAATTCGTGTTTTGGTAATTAATCACAATCATATGGGACTAACAATTTCATTTAGATATGAGAATAGGTTAGTCCTTGGGATTGGATGAGCTCTTGCGGTATGTCATGATCATGATGGGTATGATAAGGATCGAAAGGAGCTGAAGGCAAAGGTATAAGATAGGGTGTTTTATTTTACCGGTCAAGCGGTGTTTAGTGGATGAACATTGACCGGATTATACGCTAGATAGTCGTACTATCAAGTGGGGTCAATGTCCTTGGCTTGACGAGTCCATGGTGCCACTTTGCTCAAACAATTGCATTGCATGCATGAGGGCTAACAACAAAATTTGAGAAAGTGGGAATAACAAGAAGCGAAAACTAACTTGTGGAGGGCTCACTGTGTCCTGGCGGACTGTCCGCCTGGCCAGTGGCGGACTGTCCGGGGGGTCCAGACAGTCCGTGGCTAGGTGTGGCGAACGGTCCGCAGGCATATTCTGTGGGAAAATTTTGTCTAAGTATGAAATGTGCTCGGCTGGAAAAATGAGGGGCGGACTGTCCGGCCGTGATTGGCGGACTGTCCGTGGGTCAAATTCTGTGAGGCGGACCATTTTGGGGGACCGTTCACACAGAGATGTTTCCGAGCGATCTTGAGGACTTTTGTGAGGCGGACGGTCCACGGGCAAATTTGTGCAAGTTTTTCATAGCCTGGCGGATGGTCCGCGCCTGGATGGCGGATGGTCCGCCAGTTCGTAATGGCTAGTTCTGACACCGTCTGACACACGTTGTAGCCGTTGGATTTGAAGGGCGGACGGTGCGCCAGGTGTGAGGTGGACAGTCCGCCAGTCCCCTGTTTTGAACGTTACGGCTAGATTTCGAGGGGGTGAGTACATATACTCCACCACCGCGGTTGGGAAGGCTCTCTTGGCCCATTTGAAAGCTTTCTTGACACATTTGAGCATTCCCCATCCTCTCTCACTCACTTGGCTTAGTGGTTGCATCTTTGTGAGATTGAGAACATCCTAGTGCATTGCATCAAGAGTTTGAGCTTTGTGGCACTAGGGACACTTCAAGCAAGGTCATTGATTTGATACTCTTGGAGGTTGCCGCCTCCTAGATGGCTTGGAGCTCGTGGATCCTTGAGCACTTCAAGAAGATTGAGAAGTGGCCTTGGAAATTTGGTGTGAGAGGTCTTGTGCTCACCTCATCGGTGTGGTGAAGGGCAACTATAGTGGAAAAGAGATTTGGAGTGGTTCTTTGGTTCTAGCCGGCTCATACATCAAGTGGAGACTTGATAGAGGAACGGTTGAACATTGAATCCATCTCAACATTGATTAGGGGTGACCGACAAGTCATCGAATACCACGAGATAAGTTTTTGTGTCTCTTTGTGCTCATAGCTTGCTTGTTTCATTTGCTTACTTACTTTAAGCAAGTTTATTTCATAGAGCTTGAACTATATCTTGTCACCCTAGGTTGCAAAATAATCGATGTACCATTAAGGTTGTACCTAGTTTGATTATCTTCTCTAGTGTTGTGCTTGAAGTTTTTGTAACCGCCTATTCACCCCCCTCTAGTCGGTAATCCTAGATCCTACAACGTGGTGCTTCGGTCAACGTTCTGATGATGTGCATCACAACTGACCATGGAAATCACTGCTTGAAGAAATTAATGGAGGTGTTTGCGGTAACCACGTAGCCTCCAGCACTTTGGTAGGAAAGGCATACAGAGTTGGTTTGTTCTGGCCATCAGCCAAGGCCGATGCTGAAGAGATCGTCAGAAAATGTCAAGGATGTCAATTCTTCACCAGACAAGCCCATGTCCCGGCTCATGAACTTAACACAATTACGTTATCTTGGCCCTTCCCGTGTTGGGGTCTTGATCTCGTGGGCCCCTTAGCTAAAGCCCCGGACGGTTTCGAGTGGCTTATTGTGGCTATCGACAAATTTACCAAATGGATCGAAGCTCAACCCCTAGTAAACGCGCTGGTAGAAAACTTGATCAAATTCTTTGATGGAATCGTTCAAAGGTTCGGAGTACCACATGAGATCATAACAGACTTGGGATCAGTTTTCACAAGTGCAAAATTTCAAAATTACTGCAAAAAGTACTCAATTGAGACGCACTATGCTTCAGTGGCTCATCCACGCGCTAATGGACAAGTGGAAAAGGCTAATGGCTTATTGCTACATGGGTTAAAGCCCAGACTCTACGATCCATTGAAAAAATACGGTGGCAAATGGGCCAAGGAGTTACCCATAGTACTTTGGGGTTTACGCACACAGCCCATGTCACACCCAACAATTTTTGGATTTTGGGATGTGATTTGTCAGCATAATTAATGCAATGACTTTCTCAATTTTCTAAATATTTCCTACCTTTAAATAATTAATAGGGAATTTAGTATAGAAAAATTTTGTTTTCTGAGTTAAATTAAAACAACATAGGTTTAATATTGAGTGTTTTGCATTCATGCCGGCTGCATTTAGTAGTTTTATGTGTGTAAAGCTTTCAAAAACGCGTTTAGAAGCCTAATGGGAATTTTCCAGAGCTTTCTGGGATTTATTCCTATTTTTCTATAGCTAATTCCAATTTATGGAAGGTGCTAAAATCTTTTTCATGAGCTCCAAATATTTTATTTGGGTTCCTAATGTCCAACTCTATCTCTGGAATTTTTCCTAGGATTTTTAGAATTTTCAGAATATTTTTCATGGTTTTAATATCAATTCTGGACTTATCTGGAATTATTGATAAAGCTAAAACGAACCAACTATTTAATATCAATTCTGGACTTATCTGGAATTATTTTATAACCAGGAAAATAATTATTCCGAAAATTAAAATCACTCTAAATCTTAGTAGACCGGCCTTGGCCCAAAGTTGACCCAATTTTAGGCCAAATCCATCCCATCACTTTATTGGGCTTAATTTCAAAGCCCATTCGCATTAGAATGGGGCAAACCACCTTTAGTCCCATATTGCCAATGAACCTGGAAGTGAGAGGTTTTCTCCCTATATATACGAACCACCTCTCCTCTGGAAAAGGCACACCATCGACTCCTTAACAGGGAGGCCCCTTTGTTTGGGATTTCCTAAGGTAGTCTTCTTCCACCATATCTTCCACTGCTGCCCATTTTTCGTCTCGCCGTCGCGCCGAGCCTTCCGTCGTTTTTTTTTGCCTCAAGATTTTCAGTAAGACCATCAGCGAATCTTGTAATTTTCTACCATATTCGTTTAGTCTATACTCTTTCATAGAAAAGCCCCTGCTAGTTTTAAGCGTCGGAAATCTTGTTTAGTCCATAGTTTCCGTGTTTTAGATTCGTTTTAATCCGTTTTCATTGCGATAGACTCATATCGACATGAATTACGATTATAAGTATTATTTAACTTATTGTAGGATCAAAACCCTCTAATATAAGCTATCAGAGGGAGGTGAAGGATAATAATAAGTCACAGCGGACATTTTCACCCTAAAAAAACAGAATCTGAAAGGTGCACTAAATCATGTGTCGATTCTAGACAGTAGCTCCTAAAATCATGATATTTTTACTGAAGTTATATTATCAAATTATGAAGCTAACACAATTGGAATCACATTAATCGGATGTCTAGAACTCGAGATATAAAATAAACAAGCAGACTATGTCAGGTCGAGAATTGACCAAGCCCTATCCTTTAGTGCGCTCTTTTTAAAGCTTTTCTTTTGATTGGTGTATTGTTCTTAGTTGTTATTTTTTTCTTGCTTGTTTAGTTGCATGCTTGTGCTCGATGATTGGTGCGAGTAGAGGAAGGTCATCCGAGAGATTCAAGATCAAGAAATGAAGACTTTGAGCAGCTATTCTTTGGATAAAGGCAAGTTATAGCACGGACAATCCTTGCTACCTACCCACTTGTAATAATTTATTTCATAAATGAATGTGTCTAATTTGATGTACCATTAAGGTTGTACCTAGTTTGATTATCATGTCCTTTGATTACCTTGAGTTTATGCATATGGGTAGATCTACCTTGTCAGTGGTTACCGGAGTGGCCGACGGATCTATGTTTTAACCACTCGTAGTGTATGGTTTGATCCACCGAGGACGGGAGATCCGTCGGTTATGTCCCCGTGAGGCACAGTCCCATGTTGGGAGTCCCTGTGATGGGGAACTCCACACGTTGCGCATTGTTGGGTGTGATGCCCGCGCTTTGGACGTCATCGACCCCCTTATGGTGTGACTCCGTAGGCGTAAGTCGATATCGGTGCCTTGGGCCATACTACCTGTGTTGTACCATAGCGGCCACTGTCTTGTTAGGGTGTCTTGTGAAAAGCCCCGTAGCGTCCCTATGCGGTCACACCTCGGAAGTGTGATTTGTGAGGTCTGATTCACCTCCGCGTGGTTGGGTTTAAAGTTCTTTTGAGCTTTTACGCGACTGGTGGGTAAAGGGCGAAACCTCTGCAGAGTGTAAATCTATCATGATAGCCTTGCTCAGGGTCACGAGCGGCCTGGATCCTTTTTTATTAGAAGATGATGCTTATTTATGCTTAATGTCACTTATACTTCATTAATTGGGTTGCAACTGGGTTTCATTCACTTGCAGTAACATGAATAATGTTAAAACGAACCAACTAAAAGTGCTAATGCAGTTCAGCCATGTCTAGCCTTACTTTGAGCCTTCATACACCAGTGCTATACTTGCTAAGTAAATGTTTTACTTACACTTGTCATTATTCAACAAAATCCCGGATGAGTAACAGATGGAGTAAATGAGTCTGTTGCTACTGAGTTTCTTGAGGACCTTCTATACTTTTGAGATGTGGTCAACCAGTCGGTGTCCCTGTGGACTTGAGGCTCTACCCGTCGAGAGAATTAGACTTCCGCTGTGTTTTATTTAGGTAAACTCTGATATAAACTATTTTATTCGAGCATATGTACTCTAATTGGTTTCCATATTTGTAAGTTGTATGTGTTTCGTGGACATCCTGGGTACATATATGGTAGCATTCGGGTTTTTGTGTAAATCCGGGTGTGACAGCCCAGCCGTGCAACTGGACAGTCACCATATTTTTTAGTCTATGGGTCTGAGAAAGTTATACCTGCTGATCTCCTTTGGGAGGCCCACGACCTAGAAAATTACGACGAACAAACCACCCAGCAAGAAAGGTTTCAAGACATTGATGGTGTTGAAGAAGCTCGAGTGGCAGCTCTTATCCAGAACACTCGTTATCTCGAAGGTTTACGACGATACCACCAACGCTCTGTTCAAACTCGTTCTTTCGTC